>JAXRJS010000059.1:10305743-10405743 GCA_037127375.1 Dione juno | reverse complement strand
AAATAAATTAAATATACCATAATGTATGCACCAAAAACAAGTGTGTTGAACTGTCCACATTCCAAGTCAAACCCATCATCTTATAGTTTGTTCTGAAATAATATTCAATCTGTGGGTGGTGTCTAGACAAGAATATTGTATTATAACAGCTTAATAGGCAAGCGAAACGTAGGTAAGTGACATTAAACCTTTATCTGGTTATTTTTATGTTTCTAGAACGTTTTAGAGAAATTCATTTTTAGAAATAAACCCTTTTCATAAAATGGATTTAGGTTTATTGACTCATTCATTACGTTTTGTGCACATTTTTTCAATAGTATAGTAAAGGACATGTTATTATGATAATAAAGAATTGGTGAAAAATATTTAAAAACTGAATTAATTTATACAGTAATTTACTTTTTAATTATAACTATAATTTTTATATAGTAAAAATATCAACGCAAACGAATCCGCTGGCTAAAGCTTGTTAAACTTTTAATTTTGTATATTTGAGAGGCACATTAAGGTAATATAGTAATATAGAAAACAAGTATATACAACTACAGATAACATCTATAGTTAATTTAGTAACACAAATCGTAAAACAGTATCTAATCATCATTATCATTAGCTTGTAATGTAACGTTATCACTCTGAAATCCCATTACTCCGCATTTGATACCAAAATGTCGTCAATTCTCAATCGTCCGAGCCATTATTCACTGCGATAAGTGTAACGCATATATACGAGTCTACACCTGAAGGATCTCTGTGTGGTCTATGTTATAAGCGAGGGCTATATATTTGTTTTAAAACATCTAATATGTTTTAAAACATCTATTAAAAAAAAAACCAAATACATATTAGTATATTTTTTAGAATATTCATTTTATTTTATAATATTGTTAGAAACAACTTTTAAATTACTGAATATGAAACACCTATGTATATATCGGTGTTAAGCCAGAATTTCCGTGTTCAGAGTCCATTTTTCATAATTAAAATATACAGAACCTAATGTCAATTGCTTTATTCTAGTGCGATAGTTAGTACAGAGCTGTAATAGGATTTCTTAATTTTATATAAACATTTGTCATAATCATCTGATGATTTTTAATAAATTAATATGAATATTTGTATTTTATTTTTAAACGAATTACGATATATTAAGAATATCGCTCACAACCTATTTATTGGGCATTGTCTCAACGTACATGAATCGATATGCGACAGCGAATAGGGAATAATAGCAATGGAACTTAAACATATCTTCAAAGCTTTAGCATTTATATTGTAGCTTACCATAATATAATTGTTATTTTTTTAAATATTTTAATAACTATCGGTGATTGCGAGCTTAAATAGCACACACACATGTTAAATTGTAAAATTTTATCGTTTTATCTAAATAAATTCAATCTACTTGGTGAAAAACAATGAACTTAAGATAAAATATATTAAAATGATTATATAAATCTGGATGCCGCCTGCTTTTTATGTTCCTAGCGATACGTCAATTGCATTCATTTTTCAACCTATTTTTATATTGTTTCTTTGTTAAAAGCAGAGAAATAAAAATGTTTTTTTCAACATCATCATATCATAGCCTGGAGACGTGCATTGCTGGACAAAGGCCTCCCCCATTGAGCGCCATAAAGACCGGTTCTGCTGGGCCACCCTCATCCATCAGATTCTGGCGATTTTTACAAGAATCTAATAATAAACTACGCCATGAAGACACTTAAAATTAATAAATTAAAAATAATTTGGGGCCTTTATGGCTCATTGGGACATCATCTAATTATGAAGGCGATGATTCTGGGTTCGATCTTTACTGCTCTCTGCTGTGCATGCGAGATGACGGGATGTAGCGTGAAGCCAACAAAAATAGGATAATTGTTCACTAAAATCAATCCAAAACTGAAAATAATCAGAGCACCCTCACCTAAAATTTAGGAAGGAAAATTAAAAATATTTTCGAACGAGCACACTAACGATGCACTGTCCTTTTTTTAACCAAAAATTGCATTTACGTTCCACTACGGTCAGGGTGAAGCTTTTCATCCAAACAATGAAAATTAAAAAGATGAATGTAATAAAAAATTTAATTGCTATCACGACGATGATTTAGCTGTTCACATTATTTTGAAAGAATTTTTAAATAAACACGCTTGATATGGCATTCGGGATATTACATTTTTTTTATTTGGAATTCAAGGAGAATGTAATATTATGGACGACTATAGAGTGTCATGTTATAAAGTTATTTCCAGCCTCGATCTACATTCCGCATATGGCATTGTAAGAAGAGAGAACCTTGTGTCATGACACTTCACTTTCCACCAAATTTGAGACATTGCGTATTAAGTTTATGTTATTTAAGTTATTATCCATTCGTCTTCATAATGGCCGAATAAATGCATTTCAAAGAAACGAAACCTTAAATTTTATATTTCAATAAAAATGCAAATATGAGCTTTTATTTTATAGTTATGGGTAATCAAAAAGTTATAAAGATAATAAAATTTTGAACATTGCGGTTTGTTCTGATAACAAACGAATATTATATGATTGTAGTATGCAAAATTATGCACCAATCAGAATGCAGTTGAGTCTCGACAGATTCCGTTCTTCAAAATACTTCACGATACTTATGTAATAATTTGCATGCTGTTTATTATATTAGATATTGAAGAAGAATTACAAGGTTTATTAATATAAAAATTGTGTGCGTACAAAGTACACATGTCAGATGTGAAACTTCATTGGCAAATTAATTTTTAAATCTCGTTTATATTTACACTAATCTAAAGCATTAGATTTCCGAGAATTTAATGAATTCAATTGTAATTAAAATAATAAGAGTCGAAAATTAATACAAATTGTAATTTTATTTTTGTTAAAAAGTTATTGTTATTTTGTAATTATAAGATTTTTAAATGTTAACCCCATGGGAATCGTTTTAATGGAAACCTCGCTACTACGACAACCTCCTAAAATCATTCGTGGCACATTATTGCGTTACATCAGTAATAATATAAGCCTCATGCGAGCCATTATTATATGCGAGCCAGTATTTTTTTTTTTAAATTATCTAATTCTAAGAAAAAAGTATGAGAAGTTACTTTTTAATAATAATTTCACAAGCAAACTACACGAAACCAATACTACTGGGCATTCTCGAACAAGGAAGAAATCTGTCATATGCCTTGCCTTGAGTAAAGAAGGGGAGTAATAACAGACGATTTCTAAAAATTCGTACGGGAATGAAATAATTTCTATTATGAGATTTTAAAATCATCTCATAACCTAATGGAAAAATTATATAAAAGTGTTACATTTACCTTTTATTTCTCTAATACGAAACAAAAGGTCTTTATTGTAATAAAATATAAATGAACATCTTTTTATTAGGTCTCACAAAGAGTCTTTAGTTATTTTTAGATCTGAAAAATTTCCATAATGAATTATAACTAAATTGAAAATCTTAAATAAAAAAAATAATATTTATTTTCAATTGTTTTTGTCATTATATAGACCAAATTACTCCGTACTCCATTTTTCGGCCAAACATATGAATTGTCTTTTGAATGCCCCAACAGAAAATTATGTGTTATGTTTTTTTCTTTAGCAAGATAGGAAGAGGCTTACCACTCTTATTCCAGACAATTCTGACAATTCTCTTAAAGTAATACTTTTACCAATCAAAAAACAAAGTTATATATATGTACACCCTAACTTGCAAGTATGAAGCCTGAACTCAGTATATAATCAATACGTTTCCTCTATCCCTACTATCTTATTACTCTATGGTTGTATACGTTCGTACTAGGTATATACCTAGTAGTAAGCTACTCTTCTCAACAATTAGCGGTTATGCGTAGCGGTTTGCGGCTCACCTCCTCACAAATCAAGCCTACATTGTGCGCGTTGAAGCCTGGTTATGTTGTTACCATTACTTACTTGTACGTATACGTGTACGTTTATTAATGATATATATTGTTTGCTCTTATGTATTGTTGGTATGTTTGTATTTATATATTACGTGGTGTAAGAAATGATGATACTATATCAGTCGTCTTAATATATTTTTCTGGAGGAAATTAGATTTGGACTATATTTATCTTTACTTAATCTGTCAAAAGCAATATTATCAAGATAACGTGGATATATCAAGGTGATATTAATACCAAATAGCGAGATCTATAGTCTCTAAGGGACTTCTATATCAATATATCCGAGCGTTTATGTTACGTTCTTGTCGCATATGTATGAAATTCGCGTACCTACTACTTCCTGTTGACCTAGAATTTGACGCTTGTTAGACGTTTTGAAAGGATAACAAGGTGACAAGTTGAAACAAGGACACAATGATAATTTAAGATTTGGAGTATAATAAGTACAGGTACACCACATAAACATTTCATCATAGAAATTATCTGATGATGACGTGAGATGATGTAAGCGTTAGAGCAAAGTAGAAGAATGAAATTTGAATTTTGTTTGATTGTGACTGGATAAATATTCGACATGTTAGAGATAAAGATAAGAATAAAGAGATATATTAGTTTTTTTAGTTTTTTAATTATGACGTTCTGAACATGCCAGTTGAGCACAAATCACTTTGCCAATGTCATGTTGTATGGAGAACACACGAAGGAGGTTGTACAGTAAAAATAGAAAATATTACTTATTAGGAAGAATGCATGTTTATATCAATTTTTTCCCGCTCTAACCAAGCTTGATTAATTGTCAAAGTTACAATGTCACTTGTCACATTTACATTTATTTACATTTAAATCGAGTGAATTGTAAAATAATATCACTGAATTACTTACAGAAACGTACGTTCAGTTAATTTATTTGTAGAAATATGCAAATAAGTAAGAGCAACAACGGAATGATATTTTAGTGTGAGCTATCAGAATACAAATACTCGGTTTTCGGAATAAATATTCTCTCTGTGAGCGCACAGTAGTTTCTGTAACGGCGCTGATCAAAGGGAAGCGATGAATTTTCATTATAATGTAAAATAGTTAGGCAATTGTTCGCCCGAATTTGATAACACCAACATTGTTAATGTTTACTTTTGAAATGTATTTAACTTATTGTTTACATATTAAGTTTTTCGTTTTTGTCTTACTAATAAATTTAATTTAATTTTTTTTTTAGAATTTAAAATGAACTTAATATCATGTTTCATTTATAATATATTTAGAAAAAGCACTTTCGAATTATATATGTTTATGCGTTATTATATTTCTTTCCTTCTATTAGTATGATTTTTTCTGTCTGTTTGTAGAACATAAGAGCGCAGAGCCATCATCGTCGCACTTTCAAAATAATATGCATAATGTATGTACAAGATAATGTACTCGTATCATAGTTCTTATAAAAACAGCTTTAAAATAATAACAGTACAATTTAAAGATACAATGTAGTAGAACCGTTTTATTAACACTTTGCATGAGTGTAATGTGGATACGAGCGGTGGTGATATTCTATTTTCTATTTAAATTTAATAGAATAATGGAAATGTTTAAATCACAATAGACCATCTTTTAATTTGAAAAATTAATTTGCTAAGCCTTAAGAATGTTGATAGTTATACAAAAAGTATGAAATCAGCGTCTAGCTGTAATATATGCTATAGTTTTGCCAACGTTCCAAAGCCCGTGTCTCGAATTGTAGCGGAAAGCGAGGCTCCGTTCTCCGCCGTCTTAACACGACATTTCTTTCGCTTCCTCTGCTTAATGGAAGAGACTAGTGGTGGTGATCTTCTATTATCTTCCTCTAGTTATACCTTATAATAACTATTTTTATAGACATATTTTTTTATGAAAAATTAAAACAAAAAAGTATAACAATTTTTTCAAAACAACTTTTCTCGCTTGTGCTGAAAGAACTATAGCGTATAATATACAAGTAAACATTTGTTACATATTAAATATAGAGAATATTGGCTTATACTTTAAGTGCTTTGAAATTTTCTATATTATTTTCAAGTAGGCAGTAGTGTCGCGGGTAACGTGCTAATATATATATATATATATATATATATATATATATATATATATATATATATATATATATATATATATATATATATATATATATATATATATATATATATATATATATATATATATATATACATATTTAATTTTATAGCAGATACACAGATAGACAAAATTTAAAGCAGTTTAAATTGTAACCAAATTGTTTTTTTTTCCTTTATACAATTGCAACTTGTGATACAATAAAATCTTCACTATGCGAGGACTGGCTGCTTGCTCTGGCACTCTATTAACGTCTCCCTAAAAGACAAATGCTCGTTTTCTAAATAAAACTTAGTATTCTCTTTAAATTCTGGATTTGTTTTTTTATTTAACTGGCTACACCGCGTGATTTACATACATATATGCATATATACATATATATATATATATATGTCTATATATATATATATATATATATATAGATATATATATATATATATATATATATATATATAGTATATATATATATATATATATATATATATATATATATATATATATATATATATATATATATATATATATATATATATATATATATATATATATATATATATATATATATATATATATATATATATATATATATATATACTTACTTTTGTAATGTACTTGAATTTTATATCATCTTTTTCTTGTTTCTTCTCCTTTTTTAACGGTATGACATGTAACGGCTAGTACTTTTAGAACTGGCTTTATACAAGCTGTGAAAACGGTTAAAACTTAATATCTTTAACAAAGTCATATATATAATAAATTATTATTATTAGTTAATTAAAAACTATTTAGCTTAACACATTTATTTATTCATTATAAATTTTTATTATGCATTTTTCTACTGATAAAACTTATCAAGAAAAATGAAAATTGCTTCTTGTTGTTGGTATAAAATTATTGTTATAAAATTTGTTAAAAAGTTTTGTTGTAAAAATTGTTGTTATAAAATTAAAATATCTCCTAAAATAAATTAAACAATCCCACTATATAACTATACGATGAAAATTATAGTTTATACTTAAACGGTATTATAGTTTATCCAATTTTATACAATATGTATACATTATATATAATATATAATAGTAAATGATCTAAAATCAAGAGGACTGCGTGACCGATCCCAAGCAACAGAAGCCTATCGAAATTGCAATGTATCTGAGTGCCATTTGCGTAACGCTAGGTGTGGGATACTCACATTAATTGCACCATCTATTCAGTGTTGGCTGCATTGCATTAACAACTCTAGCTATAGGGATAGGGTTGGATGACGTAATGAACTCTGTTACGAGCCAGCTTAATTTTATTCCCAATTAGCTGAAAGGTTAGATTGCCCTTTAAAATGTTTAAAATGTTTGGATTTTTTTTTTGTAATTTTTAGGAATTGCAGGTCAATTTCAGATTGTTATGTTGGTAAGTTTGTTATAATAGCCAAGGGACTTTTTTATACATTTATTTATGTGACCAAATAGTGAATATTTAGAATTTCTAAAAGACAATATATAGTAATTAAGTAAGTCCGGGGGATTTTTTGTCAGAAGCTGTACAAATAAAACAAGGGGTTTTATTCATTTTTTTAGTTTCGTTTTCAAAGTAATTTTCAATTTTTATCAAATAAAATTAAAGGAAAATTAAACTAGAACTCTAATGGCCTGGCGATAAAATCTTACCTACATCTCAGCTGTATTAAAAATGGATAGCACTAACTCGTAAAAATATTCATTTTACGACTAATAATCACGAATATATTAAATAAAATACATTTTATTACTTCTAGAATTCCTTCACGCAATCACGAACTTTGCACACATTTTTTATATATAATATTATCAAGCTTAAAACAATTACATTTAGTGAGAACGTTCAAACTAATGAGTGTCGTTCTCACTATCTTAGATGTAGGACACTTGTATTAATTGGACTTCATATGCAGTTGCAGTACTGGATTATGATTGGGATACACATGCGAGCAACTATCATATTAAAGCCTGTACTTTGGTATATTTTGAAAATTACTTGTGCTCTGGCATTTATCTCAGTACAGTATGTAGCTTTTGAGATTTGCGAGATTATTAAATGTTAGATTTTGTGTACAAATGTTCCTAATTGGCTTGTCTTGCTTACTAATCCGGCGTTGAATAAAGCATATTTGTATTATGAGTATATCATATAACTATTATCAATCGAATCTGGTAATGATTCATCATCATGTAATCGTCTCTCAACTGTGAAAAGAGAAGAGAAACGGCTTCACTGTAATATCCTCTTGCCATGTTTTATTGACTATTTGGATAGGAATATGGGGTATATAGGTGAAGGAAATTTGAGGCCTGCAAGGGTGGCAACCTAGCTGAATGAGACTGGTATTCCAAGAAAGTCTAGCTTAGGCTACCAGCGACTATGTCATCGACTCAGAAGCGATTTTAAGCGCGATTTTATATTTACGAAGTTTTAATGATTTATTTGTCACGCCTCTAAAATACACAGATATGCTAATCTAAGTTAATTCTCTATTTTCTGCCTATTTAGACATAATGCCTATTTGTCTTCGATGTTTACTTTTCAATTGCATTAAGTTTATATTATGTAGCATTTCGATAATAGCAATACTCATTCTTAACCAGCTTAGAAGCACTTAAGTAGTAAAATCTTGAATTCAAACAGAAAATCGTGAAAAGAAACTCTTTACTATAAGTTAGCTTTATGGAGATACAATGTTCTGATAGTACATAATTTATAAGGAGCACGTGTATCACAGCCTTTATACTTCCGGCCATCGTGTGACGTTTGCAGAGCTTTTAATTTTATTCACTATTAAAATACATTTAAATGAAGATAGCGGTAAGAGCTACGAAGTGTTGATTAATATTATAATGATATTAGAAAACAAAAAGATTTTAGTGATTTGAAGAGTTTTTTTAACTGTAATTTTATTTCGTATTTACTTACATTTTCTTTTGTTAGTATATATATATATATATATATATATATATATATATATATATATATATATATATATATATATATATATATATATATATATATATATATATATTATATATATATATATATATATATATAGATATACATATATATATATATATATATATATATATATATATATATATATATATATATATTATATATATATATATATATATATATATATATATATATATATATATAGATATATATATATAGATATATATATATATATATATATATTAATACTCGTTATTGTAAACTCAGTTCGTTTCACAATGAATTTATAGATAAATACAGGAATAGTCCTGTTTTCTTCTGTTGTACAGAAATATAGTCATAAAGAGAATGAAATTCAAAAGCACCGTCGTTCAAGTGCATACTTCGTCGTCCTTAGATGAAAATATACAACTATATATTATACTCTAATACTATTAGTAGAGGCCATAGAAAACGCGATGGTTATGAGGCAACGATTATAATTTTAAAAAATCATTTTCCAACTTTGTCAGAACAGTACTTTGACCTCGACCAATCAATATGCAATTTCTCGAAAAATTGGCGAAAATTGAAAAGTAAAAATTGTGAAACTTAAAAAAAATTGTATACATTAAATAAAAGTAATACTCAGACTGGCCATAAATACCATTACAATTAAAAAAAAACAAAATATTACTTTTGAATTTAGACACGAATTGCCAACCAGAATAGAATTAGTTTGAAGCTGCCAACTAAAACTAAAAACTATCTCTTAAATATAAAGGAAAATTTATATATTTGCATTGGAAGTCAATTTATTTGACACCGGAAACTGGTCACATGGTCAAATTTGTGTAAGCCAAATCTAATAAAAAATACAAACCCAATACACATATTTTGAAGAAGTCAAGCTTGTTAAGATGTTCCTCATTTACATCAGAGTAGGAAGCATCCGCGTAGTCTATTAGTGGTAAAGCTTGAGCAAGAGTACTAGTTTTAGTGCGGTATATTTATCGTGGTCACTTGAACAGGATAATTTGCTATGAATTATAATTATAATGCCCAGATTTGTTACTGAGTCAGATAATAATAATAATAATGTATCTTTATTTCCATCTCACATAGCTTGGTCTTAACAAAAACATCGTAGATATCATATGTGTACCAGTCGAATAACATTAAGAGCTATTGTGAGTGGCTGGCGTCCTGGGTAAAAATCTGTTTTACACTAGTCTAAAAATAAAATGGGTTAAAATAGTTTCTATGAAATAGTTAAATTAAAACAATATAGACCTTAAGTAAAATATTTATTTACAGCCTATATTAGTACTAACGATAATATAAATGCACACTCTCACAGTGTGCATTTATATTATTTAGAAATTAAGAACCCTCTACAGCCATTTAGCCATTCTGTGAGCACTTTTTACATAATATATTTTTAGATATTGCTTACGTGGATAAATTTATTTATTTTGCTGAGCAAGAAATCTCCAAGGAACGAATAAAACTTTTGAGAACATTTTGTTTTAAAACTCTTTAAAGGGCAAATATTTATTTTTCTTCCGAAAATCTATATGAAAAACGACCTCAAAATATTTTTTTCAGGATGATAAATAATGTAAACGATTGAAGAACAGTTAAAACATCGCAGTGCTCGTATAAAGGTGATGTGGAGTGTAGAAAAGGAATAGAGTAATAGTCTTGATTTTGGGCATATTAAAACATTAGCTCGCTACATTGCAGTGGTTAGAACTGCCCTGCCTCCTCCAGTCATTCATCTAAAGGACCCGTCAGGAGGACGAGCGAGAGCTCGTGCATATCATGCGCTTACTAACCAGTTTGTGTGGCGTCATCAGGTGAGAACGATAGATAGTGTTGGGGCAAACGATATGTTCTATACCTTTCGATATACGTAAATTTATTTGTCACGCCTCTAAAATACACAAATATGCTATTCTAACTTAATTCTCGATTTTTTGCCTATTTAGGCATGATATATTGTATTCAATGGTTACTTTTCAATTGCATTAAGTTTGTATTTTGTAGCATTTCAATAATAGCAATACTCATTCTTAACCAGCTTAGAAGCACTTAAGTAGTAAAATCTTGAACTCAAACAGAAAACCGTGAAAGGAATCTCTTTACCATAAGTTATTTTAGCTTTATGGAGATACAATGTTCTGATAGTAAATAATTTGTAAGGAACACGTGTATCACAGCCTTTATACTTCCGGACATCGTGTGACGTTTGCAGAGCTTTTAATTTTATTCACTATTAAAATACATTTATATATAGATAGCGGTAAGAGCTAGGTTCAATTGACTATAGTAATAGTCTTGATTTTGGGCATATTAAAACATTAGCTCGCTACATTGCAGTGGTTAGAACTGCCCTGCCTCCTCCAGTCATTCATCTAAAGGACCCGTCAGGGGGACGAGTGAGAGCTCGTGCATATCATGCGCTTACTAACCGGTTTGTGTGACGTCATCAGGTGAGAACGATAGATAGTGATGGGGCAAACGATATGTTCTATACCTGTCGATATACGTAAATTCGACGACTGTGGTTTAACAGGTATTTGATATAAGTGTATTTTTGTTTTGTCTTTTTTGTACATAGAAAGTTTTAGTTAATTTTAAAATGAATTTAATTAATAACAGGTATTTTTTACATGTTAATTTAAATGAATTTAAAACAAATCTACAGGGAGTATTATAAGCTATTTTTATAGCCTTATTTTGTATTTTTAATAGTAGAAAGCAAGTACTGTCCAAACCAGACAAGCATTGTTAATATAAGTAAGAAAGAGGGTTGAATCC
Organism: Dione juno; assembly: GCA_037127375.1. Lineage (NCBI taxonomy): Eukaryota > Metazoa > Arthropoda > Insecta > Lepidoptera > Nymphalidae > Dione > Dione juno. The sequence goes on along the minus strand of JAXRJS010000059.1, from coordinate 10,393,924 downwards.
AAATTTCTGCTCTGGGGAACTCCGCGATTCATCAAAAGGTCCACATACGTATTTATCAATCTTAACCGTTTGATAATTATCTGTTAAATAGTCTGAGAGGCTTCAAGCTTAGTAATGAGTATAGGTATTAATATCGTGTCAAAAGCCTTGGCCAAATCTAGAAATACGCTATGAACTTTCTTTTTGTTATCTAAATTTTAAAAAAAGTATTATTGTTTCGTTTCATTTTATACAAGTTAAATATTAAAACTTATCCTGCCACGTAATTGACTACTTCTAATTATTAAGACTTGATATTTTCAGGGGTTATTCAGGGGGCTGAAGCAATTTTCCCACTTATTAATATGGGCGAGGTCAGAGTTAATGTTCTGAATTGCTGAATTCAAATCAACCAGAGTAGTGTGTCTGTAAATAGACAAATCATCTGCGAAGATGGTATTGACAAGATACAATTTTGGTTATTAGATTTGTGAAAGAAAAGAAAAGAAGAGGACAGAGTATGCTACCTTGGGGTACACCAGCCAATAAACCTGCCCAGTTAGATTAAAGCTGCCCCAGTGTAAATTATTCGTACCAAAAAGGCGATCGAAGCAATACGGGAAAGAATTCGAAGAAATCCTGTCTGAGAGCAAAAGATTTTATCTCGGAAATACCTAGATCCATTTTGTGTATTTAAAAAGATGACTAGAAGCCAGGCTCAAACTGATAATTTCTCAACTAATGATTTATAAAAGAACAAAGTAGTAAAATCAAAACAACTACTTAAGCGGTACATAAAGGGAGATCACTGATTTTTTTTTGTTTATGGGTGAGATAAAAATACGATATACCATATGATACTTCATGCCATACGATTGGCAGTGAAGAAGTTTCCCAAAGGAAGAGTTCGTGCTGATATTTATAACTAGTGTTCAACTCAATATTTTAAGGAGTCTATTGCATCACATGTAGACTATTTAGAAAAAGCTTTATATACTTTTAATGGTTTTATAACAATATCTTAAGCTAACACAGTAATAATAACTAATAGAAATAAATGTCACGTGTAATCAAAAAAAAAAATTTTTCTTCGTAATAATATTTATAGCAAGACTAATAATGTACAATAATGTAATAATAATGTACTATCGTTAAACATTTTAGTGTAAAGTGTACAAACTTAATATGATTTTGAGACAGAATGGCTAATAACATTTTTAAAGGCGACCCTTCTAAACAAATATCCCTAGTTTTATCTGGATTACTCGCTTTGTGTTTTTCAATTATTGTCGCATGGAATTTTACTGGCGATGGGTGACTCAGAACAGGAGATAAAATAAAAGCGTGTACGTTGTTTATGTTTTTAATTGCCGTACAATAATGTTGCATTGTATAAATATGTATTATCTAGCGTTATATCTATAGCGACCGACACACTTTAACATATATATATATATATATATATATATATATATATATATATATATATATATATATATATATATATATATATATATATATATTATATATATATATATATATATATATATATATATATATATATATATATTACGTAAATATTATTTTTATTACTAACACTCGTATACACTATAGTATACGTATATAATCATATATATACGATTCACGATTAAATTTGAACGTACTCGTATGAAATTTCATCCAAAATACAGCGGTACCATTTCGTTTGTTTTTCCTTCATCTGAGATATGTGAAAATTAATTAGTCCGTCGCTCGATGCGGGATCACAATAAATGAATGAGATTCCCTTAATTTTATCATGCCCTCTTTGGTTTTGTTGAAAAGTTATTTCCATGATTGCGATGACATGATATTGAAGTACCAATTAACTACGTATTGTTGTGACAGACCTAATGAGTATGTAAGCTTTACATAATACGTAAATGTGTATATATATATATGTTCTATAATTATTTTTATAAAGCGGGTCTTTATAACACATCTCGGCGTTGAGATCCGACATTAATTAATACACTAAGTTTTGAAAAAAGGGCAGAAAGTGGCAAGGAAAGTGTCTTTACACTAATTTCCCTTTGCATCTATTTACGGGATGCACGCTAAAGCTAAAAATGTCTATGCTACTTTAGAAGACTTTATGGGCGAGTCCAATTCTTACTATTCAATACTAATAGCATATATCGGTTATAGTCACAAAAAATAATAAAAAATAAATGCCTCAACCGTGGGATATATGAAGAGGATTCTTTTTAATAATATTAATAAGAGTAAAACCTGATTCAGGCTCAACAAGTGCACTTTAAGAATATTTCCAATGAATACCTTATATTGGACATTGTATGAGTGAAGATTTTTATAGCAAGGATTGTTAAAGTCAGATAACATCTACGTATAATAAATAATTGTAAATGAAATTTTGTGAGAAAAGGCAACTTAATTTTATGAATATATATGCATATATATCTAAAGATGAAGACAATAACTTCACTTCGTACAACAAAGGCAATAATATCTTGAATCTTAATGGATACACCAAATACATAAAAAACAAGACGTATTTATAACATTCTTTAGAAAAAAAATTCAAGACGCTATGTTAAAATGAACCCATCCATTTTGAAGACGAAATAAATCCGTTCGTCGACTCTTATATTTATTAAATAAACTTAAAGCGCTAAACCTGTTATCTAAGGAGCTTCGAATTTTGATTCGTGAATATAATGTGTGTAAATTTTTTCTTCCAACATTAAATGTATTTCGTTTGTATTATAAAAGTGCTCGACGCTACTAAAAACGTTTTCACTTCAAAAATTAATTAAGAAAAAAATATTTAAATGACTATTGAATTTTATATGAGAAGAAAGTAAGTAGAACGCCATGGATCCGCCGTGGGTTACTGCTGGCACTATAACAATTTTAAATTTAATGTTTGTAACTGAATCCTGAGCGGATCACTATAATATATTGAGCGGATCACTAAAATAAATTGAAGACGCCATACTAACCACTTTAAGTGCCCAAGCCTACCTGATCGACCTTTAAACGGCGAATTATTTTTAAAACGACTCTTTATATTCTGGAAACGGAAAATTTTAATATAACACGAATTTCTGGTCAAGGAATGGCCGCTTATCTTTCAATTTGAATATATCGATTTGTTAATGTCTCGTAGACTTTTGGATAAATGTTTAGTCTATGATATACAAATACAAAATAAATAGAAATAAAATTAATTTGCAATTATATCAATTATTATGATTAGATTAAAATAATTATTAATCCATAACATAATTAATCAGTTGATGATAATGTTGTATGTTATTTTGATATAATTGATAGCAGAATTCCAACCAGTATCTCTTAAATACCGTAAAAGAACACAAATAAATACTGCTACTTTAAAATTTTATGCGTTTTCGTAAATAACTTTATTACTGGACGTAGCGAGATTTGAAGCCGCGCCTCCTGGCAATGGTCCAGGCGCTCTGACTAAGCTATACGTTCTCATCAAGCATCTTTATGTACTTAGCATATCAATTAAAAGAATATTTCTACAAATAATAATTATCCTTTGGCTATAATGCTATATTTTATTTATTTTGGCAAACACTATTATTATTTTCATCAATTAATTTAAAGTTGTGCAAAAAATACCGAAATAAATATAAGCTGTTTAAGATTTAAAATTTTTCTTAAGTAACAAATTTTCGTCACTTTGAAAATAAAAATTATATAGAAAATCATATTTAATTTATTAGTTCCTTCAAGTCTTCCAAGCAAATATTTATATTTAAAGCATTTTTTTCAGTTTAATAAAACAATTATATTCAGATATTTGTTTTCAGATTTAATGTGACGACATTAAATAATATTTGTCTGTTTGAGCCGAAAGTAAGGATTTTTTATACAATAGAAAAGCTATAAATTACACTTCTTTAATAAATAAAGGTTGAATTATTTTATAACATTTACTTTTTATGTCAATAAGTTGCTAAAATTTCTAAAAATATTTTGCTGTCTCTCTATAATACAGTGATCAAAGTCAGCTGATATTAACGAACCAATCGAACAGAGAGCGTAGCCAACTAATATTTGCCTTAAATTAACTCAGCCTATTCGTATCCACTACTAGACGTAGGCGTCCCCCGGAGGGCGCTAGATATCTTGATTCTTCTTTGGATCCTGTCAAAGCAGCAAACCTTCTTCAGGTCGTCGGTTCATTGAGCTATGTATTGTTATATTTATGTATTATAATATATTAGGTTCCAATATTTAGCTTGGTATATATCAAGTAAGGGACTGATTACCCACAACACAGGGAATCCTAGTGTGGGTGTCAGTGCGCAACCTAGTTTAAGTTTTCTTTGAAAGACAATAAAGATTTTTAATTTTTAATTTTTAATTTTTAATAGTCCCTAATTTCATTTGTGTGGATTATAAAATATTTCGGCTTAATAAAGTGTAATTACTACTAACTACAGTAGTTAATTAATCTGTATTTTTTATTGCAATTTAAATGATTATTTCAATGTGCTAGTGCTAGTTTGTGTTGCATATGTCAAATAACTATTTTATATTTGTTCGCTGCATTTATTAATTTGCGTCTAGTAAAAGTTTGTAATTTACAATTATTGCATTCGTTATTTCTTAAGTTGCTAATTGTTTGCAACTAATTTTATTTATTTGTGTCTATATGATAATTGTTTACAATTAGTTATATGGTTTTTAGTGCTTTCTAATTTACCATTTGTGCATTTTCTCCATAAATATTATGTCATTGTGGTTATTATTTATTTGCAACTCAGTTTTAGTTTGTAGACATTTATACATAATAAGAATTAGGCCTTGACATGAGAACTTTATTTGAGATTGTATCTCATTAATTCAACTAACTTTTTTTTTTACGCTGGGAAATGCGATTTATGCAGACCGGTACTGTGGGACTCACCGGTAAATAAAACAGATACTACCTACTAAAACCTCTCCACCTACAAGGAGACGCCGCAGAATCGCTCGCGCATACAACTACGACGCCTTAGTGGAAAGCCCTCTTGCGGGCAACCGTCACCTTTAGGGTTTAAGCAAAACCTCGCCTAGGGTAAAGTGAATTGGAGAAGCGCCGATCCTCTCCGATGGTGGAGAGAGCCTGCCATCGCGCTGGATTCTCGCAGTTGTTCCGCGACCTCCTTCAATGTCATGACAGATTCGCAGAAGGATACCATTGCAGACCAGCACCTCTCACCATCCAGCATGGATCCCACCACATTGGATAGTGAAAGGTCTCTACCCACTACAGTTGTCAACGCATGACGCTGTGGGGCCCATGCGGGGCATTCGGCCAGGGTATGATGCGCTAAATCGACGGGCACATTGCAGTCGTCGCACGCCAGTTACGCCTTCTTACGTGCAATCTGGTACAGGTATTTGCCAAAGCATCCGTGCCCCGTCAAAAATTGCACCAATCTAAACATCAGGACCCGAAAGTTTTAACCTTTTTTTTTTTTTTTTTTGACGCTGGGAAAAAATGACATTACGCATACCCTCCCCGCCGGGGGGTGGGAGAGGGGTATGTGGGACTCCCCGGTAAAGACGTTCCCGGTATACCCACTAAAAATACCCAGCGATACTCCGACCTCACCTAAGTGGAGAGGGCCTGGGAGTCCATAGCGTCCAGGCCCTCGCCGGTGACTGCCCGCCCTACGGCAGGCCCTTCACACCCCTCCCACGTGGGAAGGGGTCTTTACAATGGCCAGGAGTGCACGGCCATTGTGGTCCGACGAGTGGGGTGATCCTTGAGGTGCGGGCGGTGGCGCCCCCGCGCCAGTCGCCCGCTGATCACCCCCTGGGGCGGACGAGGACGGACGTTGAGTCCGCCGCCTTCCACCCCTTCTTCGTCTGCGGAGCGGCACTGCGAGAGGGTCATCCTCCCGCATGCGCTCCGCCGCCTCCTTCTGTGACATGACGTCCTCACAGAAGGAGGCTACCGCCACCCATGCCTCCTCCCTCCTAAGCATGGCGGCGATCACGCTGGGGAGCGTGAGGTCCTCCCCGACGGCTGCCACCAGGGCGCGGCGGGGTTCGGCCCTACGATGGGCACACCACCAGGGTGTGCTCCGCCGTATCCACCGCGGCCCCGCAGTGGTGGCACGCTGGCGACTCCTCCCTCCCGATCCGGTGCAGGTACTATCCGAAGCACCCATGCCCGGACAGCACCTGCACAAGACGTAGGGAGAGGGAGCCATGTCGCCGATCGAGCCAGTCCCCCAGGACGGGCCCGATGGCATTCAGCAGCCGTCGCCCAAACGGCGCGGAGATGAGGTCCTCAGCCCAATGCTGAGTGACGGCTTCCCTCATCTCCCGGCGGATTGCCTCACGCTCTCCCGGGTCCGGGCGCTGGTTCAGCGCCCTCTGAACGGGCGCAGCCCCAAACCTAACCTAACCCAACGTTCGAGGTGGGGGTGAACGGCGTCCACAGTTGGTAAGCCTGCCGCCGGGGACTCCAAGTCCAACTTCCATCGCCGGATAAGAGCTTCATTTGCTCTTCTCCTGATCCGAGCGATATCCTCCATCTATGGTCGTTCACCTCGCGACCGCTCACTTGTACGGAACGCGTAAACTCTAGCGGGACTTCCGCCTACAACTCTCAAGGCTGATCTCCCGCTAGAAGGGTCGCCGCGGTCCATGACACCGTACGGTAACCTCGGATAACTCTTACTGCTATGACTTGCTGCGCTTTTCGCAATTGGGTCCTGTTTCGAGCGGTAAGAGAATCTGCCCAAACAGGGGCACCGTACAATGCCATGGATCTCAACATGCCGACATACAGCAATCGACATGGAGAATGTGGCCCTCCAATAATTAATTAATTCAACTAACTAACTCAACTAATGTTAGTTAAATTGTCATTGTCAATTTATACATTAGATAATATAAATATATATTTATTGGAAAATAAATGAGTTGACATTTTTTATGTTTAACGGAACTTTATTATAAAATTGCGCTCCTTCAAAAGTAATTATTTTTTACCGAAGTTGATTCTTGTCCTGGGCAGCACCAATAAACTAGCTCGGCATTTGCGAATAATATGGCTACTAACATCTTGTGTTATAAAGGATATATTGCTATGCACGTATTAGTCAAGTAATTCCGTATATGAATAATGTTGTAAACTTACAGTTGGCAAATTGTCATTATTTGTATGTCTTCGTAAATATTTTTGGTTCATTTTAAACGCGGATAGTGGTCAGTTTGTTTCGAGCTATTTGTACATCTTATAATTTCATTTTAGCGGCACTGCACCACATTTCAACCAAATATAGTAAACGAGGTTTAACTAGCGGTAGAGGTTAAACTAGCTATTATAAGTGATGTACGCAACTACTGACTACTAATTGTTTATATACTTTTGTTTGTTGTGCTTATTAATCGTGTATAACTTATAAGTTGCTAATAACACTTTGTTCAGCCTTTCACTCGCGGCTAAGGATTTCTATCAAAATACTGCATTGCCTGCATTTTTGTTGGTTTATTTTAGTCGTATGTATTCTGTGGTCTGTTGTGTAATCTTATATTCATATGGTTGTTATTTGTTTTTAATTATGGCTAAAAAATACAAGTTAATTTCACTGTGCTTGAAGCAGAGAATGCTGAAACGCATCACAACTACATTCTGCCACCCTTGTATTGATGATGATTTAACAAGTACACCAAGTTAAAATGAGTCGTGGGTCCGCGCTCTCACTTTCGTTCTTCATGGCATGGGCTCCGCTGTCAAGGAGGACCTAAAGGTTACTGCGGCTGAGATGGTCTATGGCAATACTCTTCGCTTACCTGTCGAAAAATTCGTTTAGACTTCAGATTCTGAAGGTATTGGGGACTTATGATGCTGGAAATTAGGGATTAACACATTGTTATTAGCATGAAACACGCCAAACCACGATTCATTATTCATTTAAATTAAATTTCTTTTGGATATCCTGAGCTACTGTTAAGAACTGTATAACCATATCCTTAATAACTGTTACCCGCACTGTATCTTTCCTTATAGACCGCACGCCTATCTGCGACTTCGGCTGAAACTACAACAACCGACCCTTCTAACTTGCCACACACTAAACACTCCGACAGGAGAGGTAAGTTCAAAGACTACCTCGACTTAGTAGTCGGATTATCCTTTTCCGTGTATAGTGTAAGGTGACCGTATAAACTGTTTTCTTGTGGGGTTCAGTAAATATATATGCCGACACTTACCCATATTGCGGTTTAAAGTGCGCTTTGACGAAAATGGCAATATGTCCTTCATTACACTGGATTTGAAATACAAAATGTTTCTCGCAACTATGGTGGTTCAATAGGCTACGGCTTGCTGATAACCGATGTCAGTTATGACGTCACAGAGGCTGACACGTTTGGCTTTAGTGAACTGCTGGTGGAACTGGTGTACCTTGTTATATATAGTATACGATGTCTCACGTTGCGTGATCGGTGCTTGTACGTTGTACGTTGGTATAATTTATCAAAGGCGTCTGATGTCTATACCACTACTGAATGTTGCTTGGCATTGCAGAGGCTGATATCCTCGGTTTTAGCGAACTGCTACGTTAGGTCGTGCGTTTATTTAACATATCGGCCGCCTGAAGGTTGTACGTTATCGCCAACCAACGACTAACATTGATCTCATAAATCAATCGACCCCATCATAAATCTATTACAATCTTTACATAATCAAGTGAACCAAAAATTTACATAATTTTAAAATAGTACAGGTAGCGTTAAACAATTAACTTATAATAATTGATATTCTACTACGGTATTGTAAGCATTATATACGTTAACTGTTACGTTGCGTCCCGGAGGGTTTAATGATGAATGTTAAGCTTCGAATTGGTCTGCACTATCTTTTTCTCGTTATAAATACCCGCAATGGATAGTTATGATGGAGGGATTAATAGGTACCGCTTGCGGCTTTTCTACGGAAGAGCCCTGGGTGATTTAAACGGAATGTTGTCGATGCTTCAGTATTTATTTGGGCAAAACTAACACTTCTACACACTGTTACCTCAGAATCTCTAACATATACTGAATTACTTACGGTCACAATGATAAAAGGCCTTAATCGTTAGACATACATGAGCCAAGGAAATCTTAAAGATTTTATGTTCAAAATTATTTATGTTTCTGTTGTTATATTCAACATTAAATTACCAATTATCAATAAAATTTGACCGTTGCAATTGGTTCCGATCAATTGTCGATTAGCTGTCACATGGAAGGACACAATAGTAGCTCAATGGGTCCTTGTTTATACGAACAATTTAGCTGTAGAGTACTGCCATTGAAGGTGACAGCTGGCTAAAACAAATATGTATAATTGAAACACAACAAGATAACGAAGCTGTGGCACAATTGGGACTTGTTACATTGTAAAACTGAAAACTTAGTGAAAGTTGTCTTTAAATAATATTTCTTTTCCTGGTGAGTTTAAACAATATAGGTTATATATATATATATATATATATATATATATATATATAAATATGTGTATATATATATATATATATATATATATATATATATATATATATATATATATATATATATATATATATATATATATATATATATATATATATATATATATACATATTTATATATATATATATATATATATATATATATATATATATATATATATATATATATATATATATATATATATATATATATATATATATATATATATATATATATATATATTTATATATAAATGTGTAAAATTGATTTTGGGGAGAATATTAGTAACAATGTTTCCTTACAAATATCTTATCCTTTCGAAAGAATAGTGTATATATCTACTTTTTATATGCTTCTTTTATACAGTATACGAGAAAAATGTACTTATCAATAATTTATAAATTAAATATCATTCACGTTTAAGTTGGGTTTAAGTAATTACATTTACTCGATAAGGAACTAAATAAAAGATATTAGGTTTATTATATACAGTGTGGCTAGTACTGTTTAATATATTATGTTATCGGTATAATGTCTAAAAACAGTCTTACACTGTCTGTCCAATTCATATATTACTATATAAACAGTTAAATTTTATTTATTATATTATATTAATACGCCTACAATATAGAAAATATATAACAAAAATGTTTATATATATATATATATATATATATATATATATATATATATATATATATATATATATATATATATATATATATATAATAATTTCAAAAGGTGTATATTATCGTGATCACCCTGATATACCCTAAAATATTTTCACCCTATTTTGAAGATATTGCGTATTGAGTGGCGGAATTCAACTCTGTACTTTGTCTTTTTACCAGTGCGAAGAATCGAACCCACACCTTTAGCATACCACACAAATTGTAACGAAAATTATCTGTTTACCATTTAGTATTTGGTATTTATTCTATGGCAACCTTTCATCCGCAACACGGCGGCTACAACATCAATCATGCTGAAGTGACCACCTGTCGATCTCGCGCAATGTGTCTTCATCCGTTCGACGTTTACTAATCTCCTCCTAATCCAATATTACTATTCAACTGTGAAATTAAATGTCTTGATAGCATTACGTGTATATACAATATATTTAATACAGATTTATTAAAATTTGTCACTGAACTATCATATATGGAAAAAGTATGGGTTTGAATACTGCTTCTATTAAATAAATTTAAGTCAGAACTAATTCACATAATATTTATTTAAGATAATATTTATCTTTTTTATAAAAATATTGTTACATAATACATTTAAAGATATAAAAATAGCTCAGCTTATGATAGGACTAGGGTCCAGGCCACCGTTGAGGAACCTCCTCACAATACGAATTACCTTAAGTAGGTGTTGTTGTTCCAACAGGCAAGCGATAGCTCTTAGCCTCTTAAGATATTGGTCAAGGCTTTTTACTATTAATTGTTTTGGCAATAATATACTTAACAGTCATAATAAACTAACCCAGTATAGCAAAGCATACATATATTTTCAAGAACAAGTTTGGGATTGTACCTCTAGTACCTACAAGTCACATCGAAGGACAAGTTTTAGTGTTATTTTGGCTATTTAATTGTATCTGTGTAAATATTTACCTTTAAATATAGAGTAACCAGAAACAAGACAAGACAATCACAAGCCCGACCAATGCCGATGTGCTTCTGATAGTTTCTTTTTGTGATAACTTCGTTCATAATAGAATGAATAATACCTTCAGATATCCTTAAAAGATCTTCGAACTGTTGCATATACAAAGAGGAAGCAGTGTTCACGTCCGATCCCATTAATTATTGCAAAGAACAATCATTTGGCAAGAAAGAATGCTTTATTTATTAAATATTATGATGATTTTTTTTCAAAGTGTTAATCCACACTAAGGATAGAAAAAAATACTTAAAGAAAACAGATAAAAATTTGAACGTAGCGGTATTCGAACGCCTCATGGAAACCGTCCAAGCGCTTTGACGACTAAGCCATGCGTTCTTCCTCACGCCGCGTCGAAATTCTTATATGCTTTATACAACTTATTACGTTGTTAGCATCTTCAAATTTTTATATGTTTTCTTTGAGTATTTTTTCTATCCTTAGTGTGGCTTAACACTTTAAAAATAATCATCAAAATATAATTATTTTAATTTCCCCGCTTTAGTAATAGAAAGCGCACAAGCTTTTGTTGACCCACTCAATACATCTCGGAGTTTGGCTGATAGTGGAAAGCAAAGTTTCCAGACAAAATTTTCGGTAAAAAAAGCAATATTATTATGTAAACAGAAAAAATGGCCACTATAGGCCATTTTTTCTGTTTTCATAATAATATTGCTTTTATTTATATTTATGTTTTTTAGAAGATTACTTGTAGGATTACTAAGTACTTGTACTATAGTAGAAGAAAATCAAAATCAATAAAAGTTTGCCATTCTCAACTAGTCCTAAGAATGGAATTCTTTGAGTCTAAACTATTCATATTCATACTACAAATATTAATTTTAAAAATTACATTTAATTAAAGTTTACCAGTTTCATTATGAAGAAAGAAATAATCGTTTTGTTTCGAGCTAACTAAGGTGTGTTTTGTAGAAAAATTTTTCTACAAAACACACCAGCATTAAATAAATATTTTTTTTTTCATTGAGAAATAAATATAAAATTAATCTCAATTATAGTACCTAAACCCTAAAATCAGGGAGCATTAATAATAATTAAAACTCGTAGTTGGTTGTTTAACCCATTACCCAATATAATGGCTTATTCTGACGTTTCTGACATATGACCTAAGTTTCACATAAGCCTCCAACTATGCGACCAACTAATCTTCATTTATACTGTAATTCATTAAAACTGTCTAAAGATATATTTCATATGCCGCGCCTACTCCGTAGGAAACTTAAATTACGTTTTTATGACTTTAATGTCCTCTTTCGTGTATTTGTAGAGGCTCAAAGTCATGGTAACACAGTTCGTCACGCTGATAGTGCATAGGAATCTGGCTCTGAACGCTACGGACCCTACAAATCAATTTCGCTTCGTCTACTGTCATCAACCTCTTTATACATGTAGGGGTCTTTATGCTTTTTACGTGACCTTCATGTCAATGTCATCTATACTGTATTTTCGGAGGTCAACCGGGTATCCCTCTCGCTTGCCTCATATATCTTAACGGAGCTATATATATTTATAAAATATTCTTATTAGAACTTATACGGAGTTAAGTTAACTGATTTAATTTACAATGAAAATATCACAAACGATTGTCTGTAATCAATGAACGATAATGTACTTTTAATTATTCTAAAGGTGACAGGATATATTTAAACAAATATAAGAAATAAACCAAAATCACAGTGGTTCTTTGATAGTTCATGATACTGGAGGACAGTTCGAAGATAGATTTGCCAAAGGAGAAAAAGATGATACGGTAGTGCACTGCGCAAAGCAAGTATACCGCTGAAGTACAAAAGTACCTTGCTTGCTAGAACTCAGTACAGTGCGTATTCGTCGAACTCAACGCTGGACTTTATCGAATTTACAATCACATTTGCTGTCAGATGCTGTCCCACTCCGCCACGATTACTTATATTTATACTGGATTATATTAACTTCAGCAAGAAAATATTTTCTAACAATTTATTGTACTTCACAATTTACAGTTTAATATCACGCTCATTAATGTAAAACGTGTAGTTTACAGTCTAGACTTTTCATATAATAAATTTTAGTAATATTTTACAACCGTTGAATGTTTTCATTCGAATAGATATTCAAGCAACGCTCCTCATAAAATGTACGTATTATGAAAACACGACAAGTGTCTTTTATACTTTAAAATAAACGACGATTTGTTTGAAATCTCAATGAATTCTCTTTGGATAACAATGGAGCCAGAAGTGCTACTATCGTTTCACGTTAAATTGTAATTATTGTTTAAATTTTTCTATAACAATCTTAAGTTGCCTATATTGCTTTATTCAATTACAATTTAAATCTATTCATATTTATCATTTTTAAAGTGTTAATCCACAATAAGGATAGAAAAAATACTAAAAGAGAAATATATAAAAATTCGAACGCAGCGGGAATCGAACCAGTTTCCATGTTTTTGTTAAGATACTGCAACAACAGTGACTGAATGTCTAGATATTAGGTTTTCTTTGCTGTGAAAGACAAATGCTGTTAAAATTAAATATATTATTTTCCTTCTAGTTAAAAATATAGTAAAATATCAAAACACCATGAAACCTGCCGAACAACTCTTTGTAGATATTGTGACGCAGGTGAGAAGTATTTGGCTGTACACGATCGATAGTGGTGGCCATCAGAACTTGTAGATAAGAATCCCACTCGAGGGATAATTTATATTTCAACTTAGTAAAGCTAGATATTGATCTAGCTATCTTACAAATTATATTTATTTGTTAGATGATTCTCTCAAAAGATGTCAAGGTTTGATTAGATCGTTATGTCAAGAAATGATGAAGGAGGTTACCACAAATCGATGGATTACTTTCTTTGTAACTAACTGACTAACATGCACTATACTATAATAATCTATCGCTACAATCTTCAAACTAAAATAAGATTATTTAGGTGAAACGGTTAGTTTTATAAACTGAATTATAGTTTTTTTTTTTGGAAATAAGTTTGCTATTATTTCTGGATAGCAGCCAAAAGTCGTAACAAGTGCATAAAGAATTTTAACGTAGCTCTTGGTAGCTTAGTGGTTAGAGTGCTTAGGCGGCTCCGAGAGGCGGGGTTCAAATTTTGAATGTTACTTTTCTAAAAATATTTTTTTTCTTCACTAAGAGTATGTTCAAATAAATATAAAATAATAATCATTAAATCGCACGCAAATTAAATACACAATGAATAAAACGTAAAAAAATATTACTATATAAAAATGTTATAAATAACATCTATGTAACAGCATTACAGTTATAAAACGAAAAAATAAAATTTCATTTTATCAAAAATATACAACATCGCACCGTTTGTACTGAAAGTAATATATTTACAGTGCCGTTTCAATTTTTATTAAAAAATACGTCGCGATAGTCTGATTGAGCCGAAATATCTTTATAAATCATTTTAAGTTTTTATTTAACGCCTGTATTTTAAAATGTTTGAAGATATTCAAAAGTCAAATCTAGAATGTGATTTTCAATTCATGTTATGTTGACAATTTTAAGCATGTTAAATATATTAAATATCTGGGACTAAGGGAAAACGTCATAAATATATACATTACTAGCGGCCGCAATATATTAATTTGAACACGTAGTTACTGAGATTAGCTCGTCCAAACAAACAAACAAATTCTTTAGCTATATATTATTAGTATAGACTTTCAGAATTACACCAACAGAATTTTGTTTGGTTATCGTTTTTCTGCACGCCTTATTCCCGCATATAGAAGGGGATAGGAGGCGGAGGCGATTTGCGATACTGGCCAGACTGGGGAATGAAATCACTATCACTGCGTGTACGTCGGCTAGTTAAATATTATGTATACATCTGACTTGTATATTTATTTACTTGCTGCCATTCCTCGGCTTCGCCTGACACTAAGCTGAATTCCAGTCGTTTTAATATTATACTTGAATTTAAAATAATATAAATATTACACAAAATACTTGATTTATAGTACTTTTTTATGAATCAATGTATAAATAAATAAAAAATAAATAAAAAGATAAATTATTAATTTTCACTTGCAAGTTATCGATGTAACATATTGTATTTAATAATAATGTTCGTTTAAATTAACATTTACCTTCATTTAACATATAGTATTATTTTTTTGTAGATTACTTTAACCGCGTCTTTAAAAGGTATAAAATATCTGACGACTATCTTTGTCATATATTCCTTATATGTCAAAAATTTGTCAAGTATGATTGATGTCTTCAACAAATTCACTGTATATTGACGTAATGTCGTTTATCACGACATTAAAGATGAAGTGGGATCATCGAAATGTCTTATATGTATATATATATATATATATATATATATATATATATATATATATATATATATATATATATATATATATATATATATATATATATATATATATATATATATATATATATATTTCTATAAAATTTAATTATTATTTATAATATTTAATTATTATTTATAATATTTAATACATTACATTTTATATATATATATATATATATATATATATATATATATATATATATATATATATATATATATATATATATATATATATATATATATATATATATATATATATATATATATATTTCTATAAAATTTAATTATTATTATAATATTTAATACATTACGCATTGAAATTCTATTTTACACAATCAGCTGCTCATATGCATTGTATGTATCGCCTATATATAAATCTTTTGTAGGCCCTAGATTGGTGGGGAGAATAGTGTGATGATTAGAATAGTATTAAAAGCTAAAAAATTTAAACAAAAGTTTGTTTAATTTTTTTAGCTTTTAATACATTTATTTATTTATTTATTAGCCTAAAATCATATATTTACTTACAATATTACAATAATCCAAATCATTCAATACCTAGTATATAAAATAGTAATAATGTTAATTAATTCTTCTAAAACAGTAATTCAATCAAATATTAAATGAATACATTGCACATTCTAATATTCTATTTTACTGTTTACTTTACAGCAAAGGCCTGCTCCTATTTTTTCCAGCTCTTTCTGTCTTGCGCTAGTCTTGTCCATGTTCTCAATACCAATTTTATTATCTCGTCTTACCATCTTTTCTTTTGTCACCCTCTTCGTCTTTTGCCTTCTTTTGGGTACCAGGAAAGTACTTCTTTACTCCATTTTTCTTGTCCTCTTGATGTGTGCACATTTTGTGTTCTTGTATTTTTGTATGCCTGCCATACTTCTCTCCATCCATCTTTTAATACATTTACTGTATTATTATTATGTTCCATACAATATAATAACCGCTGACGTAATCGTTCTAGATTAAATTCCTAATTAGAGAAACATAAACTTAATCCTCCTTGTAATAGAATACAAATTTTAATAATATCAAGCGTTTCTAAGAATCAATATCCAACAATCTACACAATCAATATTTAATAATCTTTACCAACTTCTGCGGTTCTTAAGTGAACAACATTATTACGTCACCAAACGATATGACTCCCGTACAAGGCTAAATTTCATAAAACGAAAACTTGCTTCAGTCAATAAAATTTAATTTGCTAGGAAGAATCCACATTTTCTATAATAAAGCGGTAATCTAGCCCGTGCCTGGCATCGCGTGGGTACGCAGCCGACCCAGTTTCTAGTATCACGATTTAATTACAACTGGAAATTAATCTTACGCTTTATAAGAAACATATTTAAAGAATAATTTTTCGTACAAATATTTAATATGAAGTATGTGACAGTTCTATATATTTTTTATTTTATTTTAAAATATTATATAATAAAATAAAACATATAATAAAAGCAGCTTTACTCTATTCTCGTATACAGCAGGTAGGCAAAGGGAATTTAGTGTTAAGACACTTAATTTCCAACTTTCATTGTGAGGGAAACAATTTTCGGAAAAATGAAAATAATTTAAATATAATCTTTCCCCTGTGTTTGATATACTACAATAATTTAAGTACCTTAGAAATATATATTATTAAATGTTGTTCAAAATGTTGTGATAAAAGAGTGAGTGATAACGTTAATTAAACTTTAACACTAAAATAATAAAAACACTCTCAGTAGAAGATGCTTGGTGCTTATAAGTCAAGAAGATTGCTTGAATACAAGCAACTATTTACCTTGTAGGTACAAATTGCCAAAAGTTCAGAATATTCCAATATTTCAATCTCTGTAAGTATTATCAAAGTAGAGTAGGTCATATCTAAATTACCTAAGTCTAGACTTCGATATAAACGCTTGGCCTTGAGCCAGCTTGAAATGACAAATCATTTAATTCTACCACTAATTTTGGCAACTGCATTTTGTATGTTAACGTACTTACATATATAGTATATGATTTAAATATTGGAAATATTTAACTGTATGTGAGGAGTAATAATGTTGGCTTATCGTGACACCGATATAGCATAGTGGTACAATCTCTCTACCGGTCGCTATTCATTTATTCAGTTCCAGCTTCCTTTTTCTTTTGAGTGAGGGAACCCTTAAAATCGTATCATAAATGAGTAAAAATAAAATTATTGACATATATAAAAATTACAGTATCCATTTTAAATAAAAAAATATTGGTCAAGTTAATAAGATGCGTACGAATTTCAGAATTGAACGTCAACGAGAAATCCTACTTATAAAAGTTAAAAACTTAAATTTAGAGTCAGATGCATTCATTTTATTTAAAATAAACTACACAAATAAGTTTGTAATGTTTTTTTCCCATAATACTCTTATAAATTTCCAATTATAAGTCTTTTTCATTTGTTTGTACAATATATTCTTACTTATTGCGAAATTTCATAATTCTAGGTCAAATTAAAGTACCCTATAGGGTTTGCCAACGCAGTGAATATAATTGCCTCAAAAAATAACTATCAACGCTCGTATCTATTGATTTCCTTGACCTAAAAGTTGATTTTTTCCTGTTCTTCAAGGGACCATACATTTGCATATTTATCATTAATTTTAACTTGATACTTCTACACAATTATGAGAAAATAGTCTTGACAGACGGACATACAGACGAACAACAAGTGATGCTATACAGGTTCCGTTTTATCGTATACAGTATGAAATCCTAAAATTTCTTTCCACAAAATCATTAACAATGTAGCACAGCTGAAATTGTAAGCTAAATTCAATCATCATTGGCTAATGGTGGCACTATGGAAATAAACTACATATTTTGTGTTACCTTCAACTCCTATTACCGACGAATGCTGGATAAAATTTTGGGGTTTTATTATCAACGAACACGTTACAAAGACTTTTCTTTTGTTGCGCAACTGATATTTGGGCGAGATAACCGTTCTGTAAAGTTGCTTCATGTCAAAAGTTTGCGCTTATTTTATTTTGTAATAGAGCGAAATTTACTTGAACGTTTATACTAATTTTTTTATAGTGAGGTTTTATTGATAGCTTTACTTTAATCAAGAAAATAGTACTAAATTTAAACTTTATGATTTTTGTGTTTGAAAGTAGTTAAATTGTGACTTTCGGAGCTACTAAAAAAAGCAGTTCAACTGCTGAAAACTATTTATATTGAAATTTTCTTACTAAATAATATTCTGATGATGATGCAAATGCATATGCAAAAACAAATATTGTTACTTTTTTATGGTTTATTAGTTTATCATGAAATAATATGTCTGGAAAACACCAATTTTATTTTTTGTGTTACATAAGAAAACATACACATATATAAAAAACATATATATAATTTTGTACTCTATTCGACATATATTTTAAAATATTATTTTTCCTTTAATTTTTCTCCCAAATTCAAAACGTTAAGTGGCGGGACTTAACGCCGTATTATGACTTGATAAGACACACACACACACACAGACAGTTTAAGATCTAATCAACTGTAGCGTTGGCCTCTAGGAATATTCTTCTTATTATATATATAACATTAACTCACGTTTCCTACATATTTTTATAAGTACATTTTCTGTGCAAAGTCGATAATCTATCGAGTGGGTATTACCATAATATCGTTACGCCAAAAATCATTAATACAACAATACCACATGAGTATGCCACAGAGCTTTATTAAATTATCCACGCCGCCAACATATGTTTGAGAATGTTGTGCTCATAAACGTGTTATATTTAATTTTGACCAAAAGCTTTTATCCATGTTAAAGTTATAATTCGTAAAGCTTTTCTTGTTTCCCAATTCAATTTAAACGATTATGTTTAACGTAAGTATTTTATATAGTTTTTAGTTCTCTAGTAAGATTTTGGTTATTTTTTTAAGTTAATAATCTTAAGGTACTGTAAATTAAGATATATTCTTTATACTTGTAGTAATTGATGTTGACTATGTAAATAGAGTCAATTGTAGAGCAATTGGTATATAGTGATATGTGACTTATGTGCTAGAGTGTCACAAATAATGCGTAGTTATGTTTATAGTGCCTTATATTCATATTATTACCCAGTCTTCTAAATAAGAAAAGTGTTTGATAGTAACAGGAATACTTGTTAATTAAATATATTTAAAATACAATTAAATATATTGTTACTACGGGTTTCTGAAATTAGAACAACATGTTTATGTACACAAGTAATATAAGTAAATTTAAAGCTACAATTTAACAAAGTCAAACAATGCAAAAAATGCAACTTCACGTAGTACAATTAAATAAATATTGAAAATTAAAAAAAACTACTATAGCCAAATTTATTTTTATTTCGCGAAAAAACATATAATATTATTAAAAAACAATCTCCTCCCTATTTTTGTAAATAAAATATGAAACACTTTAATTAGAAATAGTTAAGCTTCCAAACTTCAATACAATATTAATTATACCAAACTAAGCAAAGTACTACCAACTAACTTCAAATTTGATCCGATTTGTGGTTGATGTTGCAGGATTGCTGATGGAGGCGACATGCTGACGCCGTTAAGGAACATGTGCGGGTCAAGGTCACCCTTCACATTGTTTGCCGAACCCGATATGACAGTTTATTCAGGAAGAAAACCCCTACGTTTAGTCTTACGTCATGCGTCTTTCTGAGATTTGGTTAAACAATGGATAATTAAATGTTATTTTGATGGAATAATATTATGAAATATTTTTATTTTAATGTATTAACATTTTTGAAAGAGATTTAAAAAATTGGATATCATTTTATTTACATAATATTAGTATATAATTTAGCAAAAAAAAAAAACTATTATCCAGTTACGATAAGACAATTTCAATATGTTATCGTAACATTAACCGAAAGAATCAAACTTTAATTCAGAAAATTCAAACCAAAATAATTATATATATATATATATATATATATATATATATATATATATATATATATATATATATATATATATATATATATATATATATATATATATATATATATATATATATATATATATATATATATATATATATATATCAAATGTATTTATGGTATTACATATTCCACATAATAACATAATATCTATATGGATAAAAAATATGTCACTTTTTTAAAACTTTTTTGACAAGAAAATGAGTCTATAAGCAATTAAATCAGTAGAATTTTTACTTAGCACCTTAATACTTAACAAGAATATTACTTAACAAGAAGAACAAACAAGTTTAATTTTTTCATTACATACGATAAATATAACAGACTGTACTAAAAATGCTGATGTTTCCCAGATTGCTACAAAATAAGGCTTTCATAGTTCAGACTCATGCGCGTACAACCGTCTCTTTGTTATAAAATGAATGTACATTATTTACCTTCCGCTATGTTAAGTGAACCTTTATTACGAATGCATAAAAATGGTATTTGTCTTCTGGTATTATATTTTACATTCTCTTACATTTATTCTGCTGTGTGGGAAGAGAGAAACTAGTGTGCTTTATAGTAGCTAGTTCTTGATCATCTAAATCATCATCGTCATCAGACTGCCGCCTTCTTCTTTAATAACACGCCTCTGAGCTCGATCTATATAGATCTGGTAAAAACCTGGTTAGAAAAATGAAATATTTGCAATGTGAAGTCTTGTCCAAAATTACAAAAATAAATCGGGATTTCAAACAATGGGAACTAAGATTCCTAGAATCATAAAATTTTCTATTGAATATAAAGAAACATATTGGACCAAAATATAATAGGGGTAACCGTGTACCACGTGTGACCACGTGTGACAGTTAAGATTTTTTACTTTTTTATAGATCATATGTACCTTAGTATCTTTAATCAATATTACTTTCAGTGGTTAAAAATGATCCTACACTGATACAGTGATATTCATCAATATAGCTTATTATGGATCGTTTTATTATAAAATTAATGATTACATTGGTTCTGCGGGGCCGAGATCGAATAGCTATACAACAAAAAAGTTTTATTCAAATCTGTCTAGTAAATCCAAAGATGTGCGTGTACAAACAAATACATCTCTCTGCATTTCATAAAAAAAATTAATGTACAGACATAATTATTTGACTTATTTTAAGAGAAGTATATTTTATAATACATTATATATATATATATATATATATATATATATAGTATATATAAATATATACTATATATATATATATATATATATATATATATATATATATATATATATATATATATATATATATATATATATATATATATATATATATATATATATATATATATATATATATATATATATATATAGTAAGTATAGAAGTACATTAAATTACTCTGAACAAACTGGGTGCTATGTGGGTAACTATGTAGTCTTTTTATATGAATCGTCCGTTGGTAAAGGAATTTCTTTTAGTATTTTTGCATTCAATTACGTGTGGAATTGAATGCAAAAACACCACTTCAATAGGATGAAATTTATTGGAATGTTTGATTTTGATTTTTTTGTCGACGTTTCGCAATTTTGTGATTTTATGAGTTCACATTTTGTCTAATCCATTAACAGTGTTTTAAAAATCTAAACCTATTAGTAATTATTATAAATATTATTTTTATATTATTAATATTATTAGGTTTACGCTTTATTGCTAGCGGAATAGCCTAAGTGAAAGGAGTTCCAATTGATACGGTCTTTGCACACCTCTTACGCCTCTTCCACTATCAATAACCACTTCACACAAGTTGTGATGTGCCTTCACTATCATTGATATTCTTATAGATCAACTAAGTTCTGTTCGTCCACAGACTACAAGATTGATAGATTGCTTACAGTAAAGCCGTGTCAAACGAAAGATATCGATTTTTGTTTATGTTATAATCATACTCGTATGTGTCCTTCCTTAATCAGTAACTTTAATTACTTTAATCGATTTAAAAATAAAATGAAATATTATTATATATAATTTCCTTGGAATTTGCTAGAACTCTTTCGTTTTCTTACACCTCTGTACATCTACACATAAAATAAATATCACAAATATGACATAAATACTAAGATATTATTCAAAGATTATAATAAAGGCTAAGGTATTTGAACTTATTATTATTACGGAGGTCTCGTTTTCAGAACTTTTGCGCATATGTCACTTCTAATTCTACCTTTATCTTTTCATCAAGGCTGCCGCACAAAATAGGACAGCATCAGATTGTAATCGCGAGTTGTGTGTTCGAAGTCCACTCCAAGGAATGATTTAAATTAAATTATATTTGTTTTACTGCACTGGTAGACAAAGCATCAAGTGGTTTTATTTTCATGCCTATTTATAAACGTTGGTATGGCCAATTTATAACAAAAAAAATACTCTATCCTAAAGGATAGTGTCACATACACTATTCTCCATCTATAGGAAAAAGAATTCGAATATACGACTCTACAATTCACGACGACACTACCAGAATTTCCAACAAAGTATCGTCTTTTTAAAGAATAATTGCATAAATTTACGATATTTTGATTCCGCAAAGTAAACGTTCTCCTCAGTATGAGTGGTGTTCACTAATTGCTATGCCGTTTAAATAAGCTCACATCGACTCGTAATCACGCAGTGGAATCATGACATCACGTCTCTCCCTCATTGATCAACTGAGGATTATGTACTTTGGGTCAGGCTATGCTTTAGTGCTTAGAAAAGGCGAGCGATATTTAGTTTTTTCATAAAAATTATACCTTAAAATGTAATATAGGTATAATTTGTACAATTATTTGCCAGTGTTTGTGTTTTAAGGAGGTTGTGTGAGAGTTTAATTCTGAATTTTACTTTGGTAATCATATTAAACAATTTTACAAAAACAAAACAAATAATTTTCAATATTTAAATTTTCAATATTTGTTGACGGTGAATATATTTTAGGCTTAAATATTATCTAATATTATTAAACGCGTTAATAGTGTAGTGTATAGTAACTTTAGCGCGGGCTTCATGTATCTCATATAATAACGAATGTGTAGAACACTATAGCATAATTTCCTTCACAAGCATGGTACAAGTGACTTTAATATAAATTATTGCCAGCTTTAACTCGCCAAATCTATCTACTAAGCTCTCACCTTTCTATGAGCCATATGCAAGTAACGACAACAGTTCGCTGACTCTGCCCGTCACGTTGTAATTAATTTGATGGTCAAACCTACGGGTTTCATGTCCTACGTTGAGCTTTACAAGCCTGTTTTATTATACTGATCTACTCAATCTTTGTTTCAAAGACATCGAGGTTAATTTTATAGGTGATTTTTACGTACCAAAAACCTGCAAAATACGCGTTGCTTTTAAGCAATCTCCGTTTACATTGGGCGATGGTAAAATAATTCAGTAGAATATTTTATTATTTAACGTAATTTCTTTCTTTCTTACACTAGATTTACTAAGAAATCACAGTTTATCTATCATACAAATCTTTATTTACTCTTATGTCATACACTAGCTGCGCCCGCAACTTTGTTTACGTGGAAAGGTACATTGAAAGTTTCTGCCAATTCTATAAAATAGTTATTTAGTAGCAGTTTCGTGTAAAAAAATACTTTAAAGTGATATAATTTTTTTTATTTATGAACCGAATGAAATAAAACAAACTCTAAATATTTAGGAAAGTTAACTAAAATACAGTGATAAAAACCATATTTGAATCGATTTAGCCATTGTTGAGATTAGCGTGCAAAAACGTATAGAAAAACAGATAAAAAACAAAAGAAATCTTGATTCATATATGTTATTTCATATATGTTATTTAATGTATAGATATGGAGCCGTAATCGTAGAAATATGTCAATTGTAATCATATACAGTTAAAGTTTACATTTCTGTTAGTCAAAATATATCGATGGATACTAAACAAATTTTGCTTTTGTAATTTGTATTGGACGATGGACGAACGAATTTGTACCGAACGAAGATATTTTAGCTTCATCTTTTATCCCACGTATAGAAGGGTATTTAAAAAAAACCTAGTGCTAAAATACTACGTTCTTTCTGCCCAAATTCGAGGCACTGAAGTTAAATGTTTAAGCTCAAAGCTGTATTTTATCGTACTAGAGTAGGTAAAGAAAAATAATCAATTTCCTTAAATTTGTTCCCCAGATCAAACCCACAAATCTCCCAAGACCAAGATTCCCCAAGACTCTCTCCCCAAGACTCGTTTCTTAGTTATATGTTGTACATATAGTTATATTTATATATAAATACGAGTATTATCTAAAATAATCGAAAAGTATACAAAATTAAATGTTTAATATATGAATTTCTATTATCAAGTCCTATTTCTTTTATTACATTCAATTTAAAAGAAAAAGTCTTAAACTCTAACTCTACAAACATTTCTCTATACGGAGTACATAAGTAATTACAAAGTTGACGTCAACCGATACCTATCACACTGTATCCAGTGGCATACGTTTATATAACAAACTGGTACGTTTGGTTCGCTCCGGCTATTTCACACGACAATTTGCTGGCATTCAGTTACGTATCTACAATTCAACGCATATGCAATTCTATTTGTATCACGCGGGGACAATAGCTTGCGTCACTGTATTTGGGCGTTTTCGAAAAAGGATTACTGATAGCGTAAAAAGAAAGTCTAGCCAGACTGAATTTCAGACTCGTGACAGTGTAACGCGAAACAATGGTTTTTGTTAGATATCAAGCTTTTATATTTTTCACGTAAAAGCTCTTTTGTATAAAATTTTACATCAATTTATATTTTAATTGTGTATAAAATGAAATCTGAGCTTTAACTGCGGGTGAATAGTAATATTGTTTGAATTTACATTTGGTTTTCTTTATGGAACATTTTTACATCAAGCGTCATTCGCGTTAACATAATATTTTACAGTTCTACTACTACGGTTATAATCTCAAAAAAATTATTTTATATCTATAACTATATCTACATCTTAATCTGTATTATACTAATAAATTGGACTGTCTGTCTGTAACATTAATATAACCGTTTACTACTACACGCATATGAATATAATATATACGGTACATATATAAAAATAACATTTTTTAATTTATTTATATGTCTGTCGGTTTGTTCCGGCTAATCTCTGAAACGGCTGGACCGATGTTATAAGGAGCTGATATAAAAAAGAGTAACTTAAGCTACTTATTATATATATATTAGAGTTAATATGGCCATGTACGATTACATATAACATATAAAACGAACGCAATGGGTAATATAGATAATTCTTCATTGTATACCAATAAATAGAAGTATATACAGTATGTGAAACTTTGTACATTAAGTTGTAGAGTATAACGGCGGTCTTATCGATATATCAGCGATCTCTCTCAGTCACCCTTGGGGTAAAAGAGTGGATACATTAGTTATACAACTAACTTAATAACTACGTACAAAAAAATATATCTCATTGATTCTAATGAACTTATATTCTGGTAGATTCAAATATTAATATTCCAATTGAATTATCCATATTCCATAAAGGAAAAAACTATTACGGGTCCACCGTATACCACCACCACCGTGTGCTGTCTTAGATGTAGAAAGTATATGTTAGTTTTACATACACTGTTATATCTGCTACAATGTGACAAGAGTAGCCTTTATGGTGTTAGATAACATATTTTTTTAATAAATAAGACTAAATTTTAAACAAAATTTAGGATTTGGTTTAAAATTTCTCTGATTGATCAATTTGTCCAATATTCATCTGAACTTTAACAGTGAAAATACGACTATTCAATTTTCAATAACAATCAAAAAGAAAGGTCACGTAAATTTTGCAAAAAGAAAGGTCACTGCCATACATTCTATAAATTCATCAGGCGTTAACGCTATCTGAAACTTTGTATATAATATGTATGTATATTTCCTCTAATTTATTACCCATACGTCTATCTTAATAATAGCACCGTTTGTTGTTTGTTTCCCGCATGTAGCAGGTTAGCAGGTTAGGCCATTTCCCGTTTTGACTGAACGCCACGCTTTGTATAGACTAGACTACTACTACTAGACTACTAGACTAGACTACTAGACTAGACTACTAGACCAGACTACTACTAGAGCGAGAAAAATTAAAATAATCCAGTCTGCCCGAATGGGAATCGAAGGCACAACCGTTTACAGCCAGATACTGTGCCGCTGCGTCAAGATGACCTTGAATATATAATTTATATATAAAAAATGTTAGAACTGAATATTCAGTACCACTGAACAGCTATTCAACCTGAGAAGAACGTACACTATAATCTATTTTGAAGATCTGATGTAGAGGCATAGAATTTTAGCTAAAGTATAAGATATAAAACATATGAATATTCAAAGTCCCTAATGAGATGTTCCAGATAGATATGTTGAATATATTGAACGATATGTTAAAAGTGAGGTCATAGAATCTCATGAAAAATCATTAAAATATTTAATTAAATAAAAATAACATTCTCGCTTGCCAATTGATTGTTATTTGTAATAATCTTTGGGTAGCGGAAATTTGTAAAAATCTCCCTACAGAGATGCTTATAACGTAATAAGTTGTATAAAGCATATGAGAATTTCGACGCAGCGTGAGGAAGAACGCATGGCTTAGTGGTCAGAGCGCTTGGACGGTTTCCATGATTCAAATTCAAAATGTTTATTTGTTTTTTTTTAGTATATTTTCTACCCTTATTAACACTTTAAAAATCATTAAAATACATAGAATCTACCGGAACGAAATTGCGGACACCACCTAGCTAAGAATATTATAAGCTATGATGAGAGTGAGATCACGTAATGTAATGTCAACCGTCACTACCCAATAACTTCAGCGCAAATATGTCCTTTTCAAACAAATACGGAATCTTGGAGAATAAACATCGGTCCAAGTGAAACCTTCCAGGCTTAATTAAATTGTGACTGGCTTTGTACTAACATATTTATCGTTTAGCTTAAACAAAGATATGTTACAAGTTTAACTAATTAACTACATGTAGAATTTAATTTTAAATTTTTTATATACTATATGAATATATTTTGAATTCTTTATGTTACATATATATATATATATATATATATATATATATATATATATATATATATATATATATATATATATATATATATATATATATATATATATATATATATATATATATATATATATATATATATATATATATATATATATATATATATATATATATATATATATATATATATATATATATATATATATATATATATATATATATATATATATATATATATATATATATATATATATATATATAAAGAAAACTGAAAACCTCTTAATTAAATGAGCCCGCATGACGTCACTTAGTCTGACTCGCGACTTGAACGGGTGAAGTTAGAAGAGATCAAAAGATTATAAACATATATATTATTTTTAATTAATTCTCGCTTGTATGTGCTTTTCAGGCGATATTAATGACATTTGATCTTTTAATTATCTATGTTTTATATATATTAGGTAATCATTTTCTATATTAGGTAATCATTTTGTTAACACATTATTTGATATTAAAGACAAATTGCCGCGTTGAGTTCCGCCACTCAACATGCATAGGCTCAAAATTGAACGAAAAGTGTGGAACGGAGTGTCTGAACACTATTTTCCCTCTGTCTATCGTGTTATATTATTTGAAATTTCATTTTTTTTAAGCATGTCCTGTTGATTCGGCTGCTGGTAGGTCTAGAGATATATACAATCTTCATATGTAGAATAAATCTGTAATTAAAAGCTAATTGAAAAATATTTGTAATAATAATCAATATATTCAATTACTCCGCCGACACCGAGTGACTAGCTGAAAAATAACGTACAGGTGAAATTTCTGAGCTTACAAGTCTGGAATTTCTGATGTAGGTGCCATTTATGCAATTTTTATTAAATATTTTTATTAATTTTGAAATTTATTCCACAACGACGAGTGGAAAATATTCAAAGAAATCATATAAAGTTTTAACGTAACTAAATTTGAACCCACACCTATTGGAAACCACTTAAGCGTTCTCACTACTAAGCCATAGTTACGTTCTCATCAATCTACGTCGAACTCCTTATACATTTGTTACAGCTTATTTATATTGTAAGCATCTCCTTAGGATTCTTAAATTACATTTTATGAATAAATAACTTGAAATTGCTTTCTATTCAAATTTATCCCATACACATACATAGCAAATAAATAACCGTTACACCATCTAAATAATATTCAACAAAGAGAATGATCCAATTGGCAGATTCGTTATAGTTAACAATAAAACCCGTCTAAGCTATAAAATTTATAGCTTCCCCTAAATTCTCCGTCAAATAGCTTATATTGCATATCGCGTTCGTCATATTTCGCTCCGGTACATTTTATTTTATGTCCCCTTTCTATAGCTGTCAAACACTTGATTTAACAAATCATCATAAGTGATGACGTCGTCGTGGCTCAGTTGGAAAATATCTGAATAGTGTTCTGGGTTTAAATTTTGCTTTAAGTACTATTTTTGTTTATAAGTAAAAATTATGTATATTAGATTTTTTTATTTAACAAGGTTGAAGTATAGTTTTGTATCACTTACCTGATATATGTAATATTAGCGGATGGTAATTAATGTTTTTTTTCCTGAACGAAAATGGTCTCAGAGTATCGATAAAAATGTAAAACGTATTTTAACCAAAGAAAAAATCGTTGTTGATATCTTTGTTTTTTTTTTTTTTTTATTTTCAAGTAATATTAGAAACTGGTGAATACGTTGACTTAAGAGGTTGTTATTTTTTATGCTACAAAAGGAAATTAATATAGTATATCCAAATATTCGATATTGATTTCCATTTAACACATAGACCTTACGCTGATTTTATTTTATTAGACAGACAGACAGACGGACAACAAAGTGACCCTATAAATTGATTATTCAGTGCTCAGTCAAACACAAAGTGATTGACTTAAAACAGAAATTGTAGCAAAAGCTTAATTTAAAGTTTATTTTAATATAAAATGTTAATTTACCTACATCTTAAATAACACGTAACCGTTGCTGTTGATTTATTTTGGCAATAAGTGTCGTGTTAAGCTACGCCATTATCGGCGTGGGCCGACGGGCAATCTACTGTAATGGTATAAATTAAAAACGTAGGCGGAATTTGTTTCTAGTTTGATTAAATTGATTAAATATTTATGTTGCTGGTCGAATTTAAAATATTTCATATCATTTCATATGGTCAATGTGGCTTTTGTTATTATTATTTGCAATTTGTCAATTTAGTGATAATAGAATATTATACAAGAATTGTTATAATAATATTATTACTATTATGAATTTCGTTTTACACATACACGTTTGTACCGTTTTAGTGTCATCATCATTATCACAGCCGTTGTTCCGCCCACTGCTGGACATAGGCCTCCCCCAAGGATCTCCATGACAATCGTCCAGTTCGTGGCAGCCATATAAGAACCTTTTCGCCCCAACAGCCATCGGTTCTCATCGCTATGTGTCCATCGGTCAATCAATTTGTAAACTTTTATGTTTTTTTGAGGTTGCCCATCAATATATATTAGTTTGACATTTTATCATGATGGATTTGTCCGTATTTTTGGTATGATAATACTATCGCTGCGTTATATGCCTTATTGTTATTTCTGCAAAAAAAACTTATAAGGCTTAGTAGTAATTCTGTTACATTATTACTATTCTTTGGCAAGACGCGGTGTTGAGTTCCTCCAATCAACAATGACAACAAACAATGTCGGGAAGCGGAGAACGGAGTGTCCTAACCTAACCTAAGCTAGAAAAAAAATTATATTTTTTTATACAAAATATATAATTAATTATTAATACCAGTAACTATAATATTTTTATAAAAGTAAAATGCCTTCTGGATAGTTTTATTTCATATATTTAATCGACGTTGCTTTTGTGATATATTATGATAACAATTTTCTTATTTTGTACCAAATCCCTAAAGAAACACCGAGGAAACAATGTTTTAGCGTTTATTAAACAAGCGGTCGTGATTGACGTTGTTTAATAAATGGAAAAATTGTCTCGGCTATACTCAACTTGTTTTTGTTTACATCTAATCCACGTTTTACTTTACAATAGACTAATTTAATTAGTAAATACTTGTTTATATACTTTATAAATATAACAGATTACAGTAAAACAGAAATCAATTTAATTTGTATATACGAGTGAAATTTTTCAAAAAATATAGAATGTAAATTACCAAAATGCTTTGTTTAAGTATCTGATAATTTCTATAGATAAATAAAACTATCGAATGAATACAGAAGTTACATTATGTCACTCGAGTAGTGTTTAAATTTGACATTTGACATATATTGTCCTATCCCGAAAAGAAGGTTCGCCAAAAACTAACGTATGGAAGATGATATTTTAACAGTTCAGTTGGTTTATTGTAAAACACATCGACTACAGCGTCGTGCTGGTAGTATATGTTAAAAGTATCAAGGCACCTATTGATAAATACACAAAAAATAATTAAAAACAGTCCAAAAATTTAGTTAGGGTGACAAGCACACGTACAAAATAATTATATATATGTATGTGAAGAAATCGAAATAAAAATATATCTCAATAGTCCTGGGAAATATCCTTAAATTTAAATTATAATTCGCTGCTTCCAAAGGTGTCATTTACCGGAGACACTCGATTGAATTCGCGTCCTAGCGTGCTTTTATAACGAAGGGGAATTAATTAAAACGTCCAGCGTCGAGAGTAAACGGAATGTGAGTTAAATATTAAATAAAATAGTTATAATATGACCAAAGTGTTTATACACTCAGTTATGTTATCAGTTATGTTATATGAAAATGTAGGTGAAAAGGTTTTTAAATACCAGCTTGATTAATTAAGGGTTCCGACTAGCATCAAACAGATGGCGTCGTCATGTCTGTCTGTCCGTCCATCCAATATACATCACAATTATATTTTATATATTAATTTATTAGGACTAAACAGTTGAAACTTGAAAAGAGCTACTGAAGTAGTCCTTTTAATCTCATGTGTAGGGTAGGCAGAGGGAACCTAGTGTTAAAGCACCCTTCTTATAACCTACTTTTGGAGACTAGGCTTTTTTCTTACTAGGGCAAGGAAATAAAAATGAATGAAATTATGAAAATAATTTGCTTCCTCAAGCAGCAATCCAACTAACGTTAATGTAGGTAGATGTATTCCGTAAACTGCTTTACGTTTCTATATAAAAGTAAAAAGATTAAAATTCTGTATGGAACTATAAATAAAAAATATTTTAAACCTCTATGGTGTTTATTAAAAAAAATATAATCCCACTGAATATTTTCATTGAGTATTGGTTTTAACGATATATGGTCAGCAATTTTTGAGTTACACCATATTTTCAAATGTTGTGAAACTTTTCATTTATACAACAGCTATGTAAAAGAAAGTTATTACTTTCTGTCAAAAAATTTATTGATATAGTTGGTTAGGTGTTGGTAATCCATGGACGAGTGCGATTAGCACTGAGCCACTTTTTATATTTTCATGATTTAGTATGAGTATGTGTAGTGGAAAATATGTTAACTTAATTATACTTGTATATATCATATAATTTAGAGATCCACATGAGATGTTTGTAGAATTTTATTACTTCATGTAAATACAGATAAATAGACAGCCAAAATTAATTATGTAGTGTTCTATTATATTTATTTTTATATATATTTATTATATTACTCTTTAGATATTAGTGATTTTTTGCCTTATATAGCAATCTGAAATTATGAATATGCTTATGACGAAGGTGTAGTTGGATTGCGGATGACGGATGACGATGAATGATAGGTGGCGCATGGCAGATGGCGGATGGCGGTGTCTATAGAATTATATAACAATTATCAAAATAAAATTTGCGAAAATCTTTACACTGTGCGTAAAATATGACGAAGGTGTAGTCGATAAACCACGGTTAACGGATTGCGGATGACGGATGACGATGAATGATAGGTGGCGCATGGCAGATGGCGGATGGCGGTGTCTATAGAATTATATAACAATTATCGAAATAAAATTTGCGAAAATCTCTACACTGTGCGTAAGACATAATAATACATATCTATTTTAACCATTTGCAATTTAAAGCGCGAAGCAACCAACGAGGTGAGTCTTAACTTTTTACGGCTAACCAAATTATTTAAACAGGAAACTTTTCAACTCGATTTACACTCGCGCTTCCAGTATATTTCACATGAAAAGTATATTAACTTCTTTAACTACACATTGCTATGTTAATTATTGATAATACTGATAAATTAAATATGTATTTAACAAGATCACGTTTAAATATATTACAGTCAGCTTAAAGATATATATTTCAACTTGCAATTCGAAAATAACATTTTAGTGGACATCGTACTACTTTCCAGTGTTACTTATTAAAATAAATCTTAATATAAATTTGAGGTAAACTAAACCTTAAACAATATTCTTACAGGTATTTGGGTTTTTTTATAGTTTTTATTTACATTTATATTCGTTCATCGTAAGTTAAATAATTATTTTTCATTCAGTTTTTTTTGTGCAATTTATAACCTATAGGCCAATGGGTCTGCAGGTGTCAAATTCTGGGCCACGAACTAATTTCAATTTAGCAGATGCCATCTCTAGCTGGTACAAATTATTCACAGCACAAATTTTGTAGCCTTATTGACAGGACACAAAGTGCGTCTTGCGACCAATACGCTGAGTTTACTTGTAGCTTGTCACTAGTTAGACTGGTTTTACGAATTATATAGATTAATTTTGATAAATGCCCTAACCACTATTCTCGAATTCAGAATAAATTTTGCCTGTAGCAAATGCCTTATACAAACTGTGCATTACAATTTGTACCGTTAACACTTACGGACATTTTTAAACCTTATTGATTATTAGATATCTATACATAATTTCCAAGAATTAAATGTAGATTCTCTTTAATTCTAGTTTCCATACAAAAAGAGATGAACAGCAACTTCATATTCTTAACTTGACTTGCCACTAAGCTATTTATATAGTAATGATTTAAAGTATAATACCAGTAAATGTTACTAAATAAATATCTTTACATTCTTATTTGGAGTTCGATACGATCTCATTTACGATTTATATTCAGCGAGATTCCATCGAAAGGAAATGGAATAAATTTCATACGTGCATTCTGCTTCGTAGGATTTATTGATATTATTTACTATGTATCAATTTTTACAGCTGAAGAGTCTATTTAGAGCATTTTAAATTGAATTTTTCAACTACTGCTATATTATTAAAGTGTATTTTTATATTTTTACTAACGTAGCCTCAAATAATCTTTGTGTTATATAGAAGTTGTGTGTTTGATAACAAACTTCTCACAACGTTTTTACAGCAATTTTGTTACAGTTTATTCGTACAATAACGATATTAACAGCGTATATAAAACCTGTTGACCTGAAATTGTGAAATTCCTGTTTATTTAATGTAAGTTTTTTGGAAGAACTTACAACGCGTACGTACTCGTATACGTTGTATTAAGTTAAAGTAAAAAGAAATTTGCAAATAATTAGCAAATTTATAGCTTATCATG
The DNA here is from genome assembly GCA_037127375.1 of Dione juno. Lineage (NCBI taxonomy): Eukaryota > Metazoa > Arthropoda > Insecta > Lepidoptera > Nymphalidae > Dione > Dione juno. The sequence goes on along the minus strand of JAXRJS010000059.1, from coordinate 10,359,781 downwards.
TTTTTATTTACCGTTAACTTTACCAGCAATAATGAAATTGGTACGAAACCCTCAGTGCATGAATCCATCTTGCACTTGATTATACATTTTTTATAAGTACCTTTTCCCACTGTGGCACAACAGAACAACATATGATTATTAAATTGATTATGAAATAATGTAATAATAATTGTAATAGTAATAATAATTCCTTGTGAAAATCGAACCCGTGACAATGGCGTACAAACAAACTGATCTCGCAAATTTTGTAACGACTGTATCATAATATATTTATAGTACAAACAGTTATTCAAGTCGAACCCAATTATACATTCTATTGAGGATTACGTGGGTAGTTGCTTGTGTACGCCCCGGCGCTGTTGGGATTGATCTCGGTTAGAGTAAACAGTGTTACTAGTTAATGCTTGTCCCATATGACACCAGTCATCATGCTTTAGGGACGTACGTAGATCGTACGTGTGTTGAAACCCGCAAAATCTACTTAAATTATATTATATTATGTTATACAGTCTCACGCTATTTCCCGCATATAGTAGGGTAGGCAGAGGAAACCTAATTAAGACACCCCGTTTTCCACCTTACGAGACAAAGCGTATGGAATAGCGGAACTTAACGCCGCGCTACCGCCGCCGGTTTGTGTAAATATTTTATACGTTATGTTATATTATACGTTAAAAAATAAATCATAGATAGAGTCCGTAAGTGAGATATATTTTTGGTTGAAATAGCAATTATTTTGAATATATTTAATATTGCTTTGAAAAAGGTCATCACAAAGTAACAGTTGTAAGTTGAAACTTAAAGGATAATTTCGTCGTGTGGGGATTAAACTCACAATCTATGGGTGTAGTATTTATCTAATCAAGAATCTATATAATACATATATATTTACGCATATATATATATATATATATATATATATATATATATATATATATATATAATATATATATATAATATATATATATATATATATATATATATATATATATATATATATATATATATATATATATATATATATATATATATATATATATATATATATATATATATATATATATATATATACATATATATATATATATATATATATATATATATATATATATATATATATATATATATATAAAATAAAACTTAAATATTAATTTATAACTATCCAGGGATGTGATAAAGCAAACTGTAAATTAACTTGCATTGCGCAATATCAAAAAGACTGCCAAACGACAGTACTATTGTCCCATTTGGCATATTGAGCAGGTTTTATAATAAGCCTGGCTAAGTTTTTATTTAAGGTGAAATAATTAAAACTTTGACTGCAGTTGCATTTAAGTTCTTTAAACCAGCTTCGTTTATATTTTTAGTTTTAGTGCAGTACTTTTTTGACGTATCTTCCGCATCGAACAGGTTGGGCATGGCATAGAGATCCTAGTGGCATTCTCCACTTTACGTTCTATTTATATAAGGTTTTATTCACTTACTTTTTACCTTTTACTTCAATATTCGTGAAATTGAAACAAAGCTGGGTAAACAGTGATAACATTTCCTTCTCGGTTTTCCACTAAAATTCTAGAAATTATGGATTGCGGAACTCAACGCCGCGCTTTGTCTTGCTTGCGCAGAAATATGAAAATAATTTTAATATAAACCCTCTTCTGAGCATGTATCGAACCTACAACTAGAGCATGTACAGTTAGACACTGTTCCATTACGTTACGACGGTATCAATCTATGTAATGATAATGACTATATAGCATACAAGTAAAGCTTTTACTTTGTCAATGTCAAGTAAAATGTGGAGGAGATAAGATTACCGGGTAAAAGGAAAGTTCCAATGATGATTTCTACATTTACAAACATAAGACTATAACAACATTATATTACAAAACAATATCACTACAATATCATATCAAGCGTGTCTTTTTTATTTATTTGTAGCTCAGACTTTTTTTTAACATTTCGACTATTTAAGAAACTTTGTTTTTGGATTAGCAGAACCTTGCATTATGCTTTGCCTGACCAGATCAGAAAAGTGAAAATTAAAGTATTATCATACCCCCATTGATAATCGAATGAAGTGATTGAGAAAATGTAGGTGTAACAAAAATGTTACATTATTGCTCCATTTTTACAATAACAATTTGGTAATAATTTTTAATTAAAATATAAACTATTTAATTATTCACGAAAATAAATACGGAAAATATTATATTTGACCAATAATATAAAAGATTATATGCTACTAGCATACATAGCATTGCCATAATATATAAGTAGATTTACAGTAGATACATAAGTAGGTATATATGCTTAAATATCTACTTATATTCTATATAGGATTCCCAAGAAAACAAGAGAAAAAGGGATTTTACGTTTTGAAATCCACGTAAACGAAATTGTCGGTTACAATTCGTCTAACCAAAAAAATCACAATATAATGAAAGATATACTTATCCTTGAAATATATATATATATATATATATATATATATATATATATATATATATATATATATATATATATATATATATATATATATATATATATATATATATATATATATATATATATATATATATATATATATATATATATATATATATATATATATATAAGAGTATAGTATTAGTAAACGGCTCCATAATTCAGGTTTCTCGAATACAATTCAAAATGTTCAGATCGTTTCTTAATTACCATTAATAAGACGCTTAGAGGTACTCGAGCATATATAAAAAGAAAATTTGCCTCAATGCTAAGCTTGTCAATTTCAGCCGCTGACAGATAAGACGTCTGGTTTATCCTTAGACAATTCATTTCTATTATTGAAATCCCTTACCATTTAGAATAAAAAACTAAATGTCTTTTTTTAATTTTTTTCTAAATAAATAAATAGATTCACGTTATTTCCCGCATATAGTAACTTAGATAAAGAGAACCTAGTGCTAAGACTTTACTGTGTTAACTTTATTTTAGTGTACACTTTAGTGGTGGAATTCAACGCTTTGTCTTATTACCAGAGTGAGGAAATGATATAATTCATTCACCCCAAGTGGTAATCGAAGCCGCAATCCACAACATCAAATGCTGCGTGACAACAGCCTCTATTACACATGATTATATTAATTAATATAATACGTTCATATATAAATAAAGGATTTTGCATGCTACTACATCGACCGGGATATAACTATGTTAAGTTACTCCGGGATGTGGGCCAGTCACCTCCTCGTGGTGCACCCTGAGCATGGCTATGAATCATTTCGTTCTTGTGAAGGATAGATTCAGACCGTAACGAATGACTGCCGGGGTAGAAAATAAAGCCAGAACTATTGACCGTTTGGATCCATTGTCCCGTGTCAGCTGTAAAGAAACTTGTAGAATCAGCACATATACGAATAGGATGGAACTATGCAAGAGTTAATTTTTTGGAAGATAGACCCTTGCAGTGCTATCGATGCTTGGCGAAAAGACACGTTAGAAGGATGTGCCCCAGTGGTGTTGATAGGAGCAACCGCTGCTTTAGGTGTGCTGAATCTGATCATAAAGCTAAAACCTAAATGTTCTCTTTGTTTGGACCTAGGCTACCGAGCAGATCATAGATTTGGCACTAAGAGTTGTTGTCCGCCTAAGGCAAAAAGGAGAAATGTAAGGACCTTAGACCACTCAATTGAAGTCCAATTCGGAGACTAATGCGGATGTGAGGCCATCAGAGGCCAAGGATGCTTCACAATGACGCTTAGCAGGATCTTTTAGGGAATCCTAAACCACTATCGCAATGCTCAGCATCTTCTTATACAAAGCATTGTAGAGTGGTCTGTTGGTCTTGCTACTACTGGGACGATACATCAACTGTAGGTACAAAGGTGAAATGGGGTGCTTTTGTGATTGTCGGTTGTTACGTATCAAATAGATTTCTCGCAGAATATGAAATATATCTGGATTGTTTAGGTAACTGTATTCGTAAATACCAAAACCAACAGTTAATAGTTTTAGGAGACTTCAAAGACTCAAAGGGCTTAACGCTCCTTGAGTGAGCAGCCGTGTTGGATCTTCGACATCTAAACCGAGGTGATGAGAGTACTTGTGTGAAGTAGCAGGGAGAGTCTATTGTGGAATTAACATGGGCAAATCTAGCTGCTATACGTGTGCTCTCGGGCTGGCGCGTTGCAGAAGTAATAGTTACTCTATCTGACCACCAACTTATTTTATGTGCCCTTTTACCGTCGTAACAGACTATAAACACTGTTGTTACTTTCCGCACTAATTCCGCATTGAGCGTTGAGTGGTGGACGCCGTGTTCTGTCTTACTAGAACGGGTAAATATAAATAGTTTGTTGTGCCGAGTGGCGTCAAACCCACTAGCCTCGCCGCCGCAATGCCGCAATGTCCTCTTCTTATCTTTTCTATTTTAATTGGTATATATAAGAAATCATACATACAAACATTTATACAATCAGATAGTTATTATTAATATCATAATAGTATCTAAGTATATTAGGGTATATACAATAATACAAAAGTTAAAAGATATTTTTATTTAATGTCGAGCTTTCAAGGTCAAACTCGTTACGTTTTAGGTGAAATTAATTAGACATTCAAGGGGTCGACGATTTTATCACCAAATGTATACGACTCGGAGAACAAGGTTAACGAATTCGGCTCAGTTGTATAAATATGGGAGTATCAAGAATTAACTGTGCATGACGTCAAAGTTCGGTTTTTACTCTGGGAAATTTATTTATTTAATATATTATGCTAGTTAAATGGGTATTTGAAAAGAAAATCTAGTTCCCCTAGTAGGATGCAAAATAAATATATCCAAGAAATTTACGTGTGTAAATCCAATTTGAAAGATTAACATGGTGTAATATAGCCTATAGTCTATCTCGATTATTATAATGGATAGAATTATAAATAGACTCTGCAACATAATAAGATATTTTTATAATTTAAAGCAGCAGTTCCTGAGATGGGCGCATTCCATCAGATAAACCCTTTATATTAGTATATCTAAAGCTAGTTTAAGATATTTGTTTGGGATGTTCTTACAAAAATAATTATGATAGCATTAAAAATATTTTAAAATGAAAAATATTTTGATCTTACCTTATTTACCATAACGTATATTTTAATAAAGGATAATCTTAATTACGTTATACATTAGCTGTACAGTAGCCAAAATGTATTCCAGATAAAATTACGCCTTTGTGTGAATGAAGTTTACTCTCGCTACCCTTTTATCTATTGGCCTTAATTTGTTCTCTGTAACGAAATATATACATTTACCGTGGTTCAGGCTTTTGAGAAATTTAAAGAACTTCGACTACTTTGCGTCGTTTATAATTCAACAAGCCTTCCTCACATTAGAAACATTTAGTATGGACGTTTATAAGTTAATTCAGTCATTCTATTCGGAAATTTATTAGTGTATAATGCAACTAGTATTCCAACCTGGCGTTTTCTGTTAGTGAATATTATTTTTACTATCTTTAAAACTAGCAGAATTATTATAAAATGAGCAAATAAGCTGTTTCGCGTCTTTCAATGAAGGCAAGAAGTGATATAACATTTGACATTTCAATTGATATTAAGATCTTTGATATAAATTTAAACTTCGATTGATTTAAAAGTAGTAAAATTTTTTTTACGAAATTTAAAATTATTAATATTACAAATATCACAATAATTTTTGATTCTAGTAAGGCAAATCAAAAAATGGAATTTTTCTCTCATAGCCTATTAATTATGCTATAGCACATAAAAAAATATTGTTTCCTTTTAAACCTTTATATAGGACTGCAATTCTTATTGTCATAACTCTCCATTCTCCGCCGTCTGCCTAGTTTCCCAGCATTAAATGTAGAGTGGCGGAACACAACGCCGCGCTTTGTCTTGTTAAAAGAACGAGCAAGCATATGAAAATATTCATTCATTTAGATCCGAATAGAACCAACAACCGTCGTGCTTACAGTCAGACGCTGTGCCACAACGTGTATTATGAATACATTGTTTTAAGCCACTCAATAATTAAAAAACAAGTGTGCTTTAAACTATAGTGGCATGCGATTCGGACAGTCACCTCGCGTTCCGCTTAGCGCTTACATCTTACGTAACGTCAAATTAAAAGGAATTGTTTAAATCTTGGCAATGTTCCTAGCAGTTCTATCTCTAAACGAGTTCACTCCAACAATGGTAATGGGAAAACTGCGAATGAACAGGGAGTAGCTAAGACTGTTGATCAAATGGATAAATTAAGTTTGTATTGTTTGGTAAAAAACAAGTATTAAGAGTTATTTCAACTTCATTAGCAATGTTTGAACGATAATTTTATTATCTGTACGATCAATATGATTAGAAAACGTTTTGTAGATTTTCTTTATATTTCACGCTGTAGACGGAGAACATAATGTTAAGAGACTTCAGTTCTCCGTTTTTGACTTGAATTTCAGAAATTGTTTGTTGAATGGCGGACTTCAAGACTGCTTCTTATATTAGCAGCTATTTAACGATGGCGTCATATAGCTTATATCTATGTGACAAATAATTTTTCGACTGCCAGTTTATTACGTATCTTTTTAATAATACAAGTAAAAAATAAAAATTTATTTTATATGTACATATATTTACTTAAAAGCTACCAAAAGTGCAGGGACATAGTTTTACAATACTCATATTGTATAGTACACTCTATTCTGGTTCAAAAAACATGCCTTTCTAGCAATTTGGTTTAGTTCCAACAGACTCTAGACACTTGCATAAACATTTACGGTCTTGTTAGATCCGAGCCCACTTTGAAATCCCCCAATCTTGATTCTATTAGCTATCAAATGAAAATTGTACAGTAGTTCAAAATGACATTGACAAAATAAGAATGTTATCAGTTCCGCTAGATCGAATAAGGATATGGAATGTACCTATAAAGTTGTAATGGTGTAGAGTAGATTTCATTCGCTTTGATAGCTCTGTTTTGTAGTCTACAATTCTATATGTTTATTATGTATAAATATTTACGTAAATTATACGTTGTAAGTCTAAATATCGCTCGCTGGAAAGTGTTTAGATTATGCCTAAGTATTGTTTAAGCAATATCTAAATATATTCACAATTTATCTATCAGTAGTTTTTGGATGACAGATGGATATAGATGCAAATTATATATAAAAAAATAGTCAATTATCAAATCCTATCCCGCTGAATGCAAAAATGTGGCAAATTTAACGAAAAGCGGCCATATTATCTTCAACATACAATACATGAAAGATAATAATACTAAAGATATTTATTTTCCATTTCAGCAAAACTCCATAGGTATATGTTTTAATTAAAAATTAAATATGCACAAACGTTGTTATTTCCTACATTAATTAGCTAAGCATCTGAACTTGTAATTGACGTCATTGCGAGCGGAAAATTAAATTAACAGCTTCATATAATAATACGTGAGACGTTGCTTTATATAGAATTGTTTCTGAACTTCCCCAAAATACATTCACTTTAATAAATTTAAATTTACCGCGTTTAATATTTAATAAAGTAGCAAAAGTTGAAAGTTTCGAACCCTACTGTTTTGTAATATTTGGAGCTAGGTATGTTATTAACAATTTCCAAATAACTGGAACCTATTGTACCAAGTTCTCTGTCAGTAGTTAATTAACGCAAACCGCAATGCCTGTGTGTTGTCTAGTCTAAGTTGTGGGCCATATTGTAAGTGCAAGTTTTTTTTTTATTAAGTATCTTTTTTTTGTTTTTTTTTTCTTAATATCTTTGTCACATTATTAGGAAGAATGATAGATATTTTAATGATTTTTTTAAAGTGTTAGTCCACACTAAGGGTAGAAAAAATCATTAAAGATAACATATAAAAATTTCCGCTGCGTTCGAAATTTGTATATGTTTTCTTTAAGTATTTTTAGAATGATAGATTATATAAATATATATTTATACCATATCCCTAATATGATTAAATACACAGAAATTATGAGATTCTTGATCTCAGCGCAATAGTCTAAACACGTAATTACAACTGTAAAAGTATGAATTGATAAATCGATATAAATAAATAAATATGAAAATAAAAGCTATGCCTTCAATTATATTCTAAATTAATTTACAAATAATATGAAAATCGCTGGCATCTTCACATTGGACTGAACCGAAGCAATGAGCATCCGTGTGGGAGGACACTACAGCTCACAAACTTTCCAAGCAGAGGGGCGAATAAGCAATTTTACTTTAGCAAAATTTTGAAATGTATCGCTCTTGATTTCAGATCCATATGACTATTTAAATATATATATATATATATATATATATATATATATATATATATATATATATATATATATATATATATATATATATATATATATATATATATATATATAATTGATCAAGACAGTCCCTCACTATGGCAAGCTTTGAAATTATGTTTGCGTAACACAAGATGTATTATTTAGCTTCAATGGTTGGTTTTGTTTCGAATAAACTTCGTTCAAACTCTTAAATACTTTGAATCTTACCCGTGTCCAATTACAAATACATTGTCGGGAGCTACAACAATTAACACGCACGAAGAGTTAGCAGCTCCTTAAATAACGTAACGTTTGTTTACTTTTATCAGAGACGGATATTAATTTAATTGAATAAATAAGTTCTATTCTTGCTAATTAAGTAATTTTTACGTAACGTATATAAAATATAATAAATCGGTGGCCAATTTTATATGTAAAAAAATTCAATTAAAATTAGCTTCACGCTGTGGACAATGGCAGGGTAGGCAGAGGGAACCGTAGAAACCTAGTGTTAAGACACTCCGTTCCCCGCTTTCCGCCTTTCGAGGCATTACGTGTTGAGTGGCGGAAGTCTACGCTGCGCTTTTTGAACGCGAAGGAAATGTAAATAATTTATTCTCCTCCAGTGGGTATTGAACCCACAAACCGTTGCGTTTACAGGCTGAGGCCATGCCTCCGCACCACGACGGTCCTCAATTTTTTAAATGGCTTAAGGAAGTTATAAATACATTTTGATTAATATGCTAAAGCACAATCGATTCGGTTATCATATTTTATGAACTGATAAGTTCAGTTCAGCTTTTAAATAAGTGAGAAGCATAGAATATGCCTCCGTGACGTGTACTAATAATAGTAAACGTATACTAATATTATGTCGTTTTTGTTGTATTATATAGTTATTACAAACTATACCGACTACGAAATTAAATAATTATAAAAAAAATTGCAATAAAATGTACTTATTTAAATGATGTTAATTTTGAAAGTACCAACGTATATATAACAATATACAATTTAGTTGTCATAACGTTATATTTGAAACTAACAATTTTTTCACCACACAATAAACAGACACATTAAATAAGCTCTATAACTAAAAGTATACACAATACAAAATGCTATAAAAAAATATGAGCCAGCTAGTCGCACATTAGTAACTGCCTATCGACAGAACTGAGCTCTCAAAGTAATTCCCGTATAGGTGGAACGAGACTATTTTCAATCATCCCTTTGTCGTATTCCTATCGTGAATAGAAACGACTGTTATTGTCAGCTTCTATAAAAACGTCACTCAAATTTATTTTCCGTGCAAGACCGAGCTTCCCTTACAAGCTTAGACGGTTTTATAACTAAACGAAAGTATAAACTTAAGTAAGGAAGACGGAAATTTAATTAAAATTTTTAAAGGAGGTTTTTGTTAGTCCTTTGGCGTTGTAGATTATTTGGAAGCTTATTATTTTAGGGTTCGCTAAGTAATCGGATTTTTTTTATCTTTGTATACATGAAATTTTTCTTCTATTAGGTGGCTTATTATGTTGCTTTATGGACAAGTAAATAACAAAATTTTAATAAAATTAACTTAGATTTTTTTTTATTTTTTTATTTTTTTTTTAAGCAAACGTGAGTTATACCATTAAATCTTTGTAGGTATGAGATAAAAAAATGCATTCAATACATTCAAATGAATATTATACTTTCGCGATTCCAATTTTACTTAGTCGTTTTGTAATAAGCTAAGTGGTAATATTGAAACTTAACATCATATATTTGGGTAATGCCTGGTCTAAATCAACTGATATTCTAATGATACGGGACCGCTTCAACGTTTCCCAGCCATTATTTTCTATAATTTTTGGCCCAAGTTTTACAGAAACTATAGGGCGGTGTCTGGTAAATCTGTTCTGACACTGTCACGATTACTATTACTTGACATTGGAATAAAAGAGGACGTATTCTCAGAATATAAAAAGGTTATTACAAAAGTTACAACAAAAAAGTATTTCTCTGGTACAGTTTAACAAAATTTGGCGCTAAATTTTGTCACTTAACAATCCAACAATATAAAGTAAAAGTAAAAAAAATCATAACATATCTTCAGTATAAGGAAGGATTGCCAGTGATGACACATATATATATATATATATATATATATATATATATATATATATATATATATATATATATATATATATATATATATATATATATATATATATATAAATATATATTTATTTATAGATATATATGAACTCTTTTGATATTCTTTAAAAATAAAGGAATGAAATATTATACCAAGCTTTGTAAATTATATTATAATTTTAAAAAACTGGAAAAATTATTATATCTACAAAGTTTTATTCTCTCTCGTCTACACTCTACTTGTTCAGGAGCATGTTTTGTAAAGAAACTTTACAAAATATCACACATCTCAACACAAAGGAAAGGTTACCAATACGCATCAACATGTACGTTAGGGTCCGATAGGGAAAGGGATTTTGAAGGTACAATTCCAATATAGTACGAATAGGGTGTATACTGAGTGTAGGCACATTTGGACCGGCCCGTCGCCTTTCCAGACGAGTTTAGGTAAATTCCTATTTTGCGACATGAGCAAATTTGTAATGGATCCTTTGAAAAACGGTTCTCAAATTGACGAGGAGTTGGCCCCGAAAACTCGATATTATACGGTTGGGCTGAGTGTTGTTTTAGAATTTAAGGTACGGCTGCTTTGTGACTAACTTTTCCAAGCCGATGGCTAAATGGTAATAAGGTCTGGAGGACGCGAAAGTTGTTACAGTTTTTATTAAAAACTATAGAGGTGAGTTTCATTAATACAAAAAATACAGCTGCTTCCAAAGTTTTCTTGTTTTAATACATTTTGCTCGGATAGACCACCGAAGTTTTCAATACAAATTCATCAAAGTGTCAACGTAGTTGTTGGGCAACCAATGAAATTATTGTATTAGACGCTATTTTTTTGTGTAGTAAATAGTACTTATATATTTTAGCTCAGTTCATATTCTTAATTTATTTTTATGAAATATTGAAAAATATGTTACGCTGTTATATATTGTGTTGGTAACCTAAGATATATTATCATTACTAGTTTAGTATGTAATTAGTAAATCAATATGTGTATTCAGAAAGTAACAAAATAATTCATTGTCACTACCACAACTCTCTATCTTACCCCTCCCTCTCCCTCCCCATTTCATAAACACTAGATAAGAGATTTTTGAGTGGAATAATTATTTTAAAAAACCACACGAATCACTGATTGCACAAAAAAGTCAGTTAAAATGAGCTCTAATTTAAAATAAGTACACAGGCTAAAATAAGCTTTAACATTTTCAAGGTAGAACAGGATGGATTCAGATATCTATGAGAGGAACTGAAGACACATTTATTCACGTACGTTCGCAATCAGCAAAGGTACGCCCAATAAATTCCAGTCTCACTTCACGATAAATCGAAGCTTCTAGGTTCCTAAGGTTCGTAACGGCCTACAAATTGCCTGTAGTTACTGTTATTTACGTGATGAGGTTTTAAATATACGCAATATATGATGGACATGAACATACGGTTTGAATAATATTATTGAGTACATTTAAATACAGAGTGCGTTCAGTATATGGAATATTTCTATTATATATGATAAAGTAAGTTTAATAATAGTAAACAGCCATTTTAACTTATGAAGCTAAGTGCTTGCAAATCAGTATTGCGCACGGAAAAGAAGCTATAATCGCCATTGGAATATGTGGAAAGGACAATTAATGTGTAGTCATTATTGTACCGCTAAATGCAAGTTTGCTGACCGACTACCAAGATGGAGAAGATAACTTACTAACCTCAAGACTTCTTAGGTGTATCTGGTACAATCTGAAATAGTCTAGATAGTATGGGGACAACGCTATTTTTCTGAAACATTAGAATAGATAGACTGTAAAGGTACCTATTTGTCGATCCAAGAAAGGCGTAACGATCTAGAGGACTCCCGCTCTTATCTCATTCATCTTACTTTCAATCATAGTTATATCTGGTAGTAATTCATTTTCATCGTAAAATACACATATAATAAATCTGGTATAAAATATTTCATCCATTAAAGACATTGATAAAACATTTGATAATTACATTATGATTTGATTTCAAAATAATAAAAATGGCCATGTGGAGGATAAAGAAGATTTGTGTAACGAGCTTGATGCTGAATTATTTTCATTTCATTTGTTAAAATATCACGTACGTACTTCATATCCATGCAGCTTGATCAGCGGGTTCAATGGGTTCGCCATTGACGAGCTGGACTTTTGACGATACGCAGCAAAACACTACTTATAGCATAATATCAGTATTAGACGTGGTGCACCCGGGTGTAAAATCCATGTTGAAGCTGCGAGCAATTGAGAGTATTGTGTGTTATGTTTGTGTATAATTGCCGTGCGACAAATGAATAAAAATTCTTTGGTGGTGAGGTGAAAATTACTTTATTATTACCAACAAGGGCCCATTGTACTATAAAAAGTACAGCTCCATAAAGTAAGATTTTTATATAGTTTTTTTTAACACTACAATGTGTCTTAATAAGGTTAATCAATAAATAATTAACATAAATCAGTTTCAAATTTTGACTTTTGATTGAATATAGAAGATGGATATGGAAGATATATATATATATATATATATATATATATATATATATATATATATATATATATATATATATATATATATATATATATATATATATATATATATATATATATATGTACATCTTGGTAGTCGGTCAGCAAACTTGCATTTAGCGGTACAATAATGACTACACATTAATTGTCCTTTCCACATACTCCAATGGCGATTATAGCTTCTTTTCCGTGCGCAATACTGATTTGCAAGCACTTAGCTTCATAAGTTAAATGGCTGTTTACTATTATTAAACTTACTTTATCATATATAATAGAAATATTCCATATACTGAACGCACTCTGTATTTAAATGTACTCAATAAATATTATTCAAACCATATGTTCATGTCCATCATATATTGCGTATATTTAAAACCTCATCACGTAAATAACAGTAACTACAGGCAATTTGTAGGCCGTTACGAACCTTAGGAACCTAGAAGCTTCGATTTATCGTGAAGTGAGACTGGAATTTATTGGGCGTACCTTTGCTGATTGCGAACGTACGTGAATAAATGTGTCTTCAGTTCCTCTCATAGATATCTGAATCCATCCTGTTCTACCTTGAAAATGTTAAAGCTTATTTTAGCCTGTGTACTTATATATATATATATATATATATATATATATATATATATATATATATATATATATATATATATATATATATATATATATATATATATATATATATATATATATATATATATATATATATATATATATATATATATATATATATATATATACCGCTAAAAGCAAGTTTGCTGACCGACTACCAAGATGGAGAAGATAACTTACTAACCTCAAGACTTCTTAGGTGTATCTGGTACAATCTGAAATAGTCTAGATAGTATGGGGACAACGCTATTTTTCTGAAACATTAGAATAGATAGACTGTAAAGGTACCTATTTGTCGATCCAAGAAAGGCGTAACGATCTAGAGGACTCCCGCTCTTATCTCATTCATTTTACTTTCAATCATAGTTATATCTGGTAGTAATTCATTTTCATCGTAAAATACACATATAATAAATCTGGTATAAAATATTTCATCCATTAAAGACATTGATAAAACATTTGATAATTACATTATGATTTGATTTCAAAATAATAAAAATGGCCATGTGGAGGATAAAGAAGATTTGTGTAACGAGCTTGATGCTGAATTATTTTCATTTCATTTGTTAAAATATCACGTACGTACTTCATATCCATGCAGCTTGATCAGCGGGTTCAATGGGTTCGCCATTGACGAGCTGGACTTTTGACGATACGCAGCAAAACACTACTTATAGCATAATATCAGTATTAGACGTGGTGCACCCGGGTGTAAAATCCATGTTGAAGCTGCGAGCAATTGAGAGTATTGTGTGTTATGTTTGTGTATAATTGCCGTGCGACAAATGAATAAAATTCTTTGGTGGTGAGGTGAAAATTACTTTATTATTACCAACAAGGGCCCATTGTACTATAAAAAGTACAGCTCCATAAAGTAAGATTTTATATAGTTTTTTTAACACTACAATGTGTCTTAATAAGGTTAATCAATAAATAATTAACATAAATCAGTTTCAAATTTTGACTTTTGATTGAATATAGAAGATGGATATGGAAGATATATATATATATATATATATATATATATATATATATATATATATATATATATATATATATATATATATATATATATATATATATATATATATATATATATATATTATATATATATGTACATCTTGGTAGTCGGTCAGCAAACTTGCATTTAGCGGTACAATAATGACTACACATTAATTGTCCTTTCCACATACTCCAATGGCGATTATAGCTTCTTTTCCGTGCGCAATACTGATTTGCAAGCACTTAGCTTCATAAGTTAAAATGGCTGTTTACTATTATTAAACTTACTTTATCATATATAATAGAAATATTCCATATACTGAACGCACTCTGTATTTAAATGTACTCAATAAATATTATTCAAACCGTATGTTCATGTCCATCATATATTGCGTATATTTAAAACCTCATCACGTAAATAACAGTAACTACAGGCAATTTGTAGGCCGTTACGAACCTTAGGAACCTAGAAGCTTCGATTTATCGTGAACTGAGACTGGAATTTATTGGGCGTACCTTTGCTGATTGCGAACGTACGTGAATAAATGTGTCTTCAGTTCCTCTCATAGATATCTGAATCCATCCTGTTCTACCTTGAAAATGTTAAAGCTTATTTTAGCCTGTGTACTTATATATATATATATATATATATATATATATATATATATATATATATATATATATATATATATATATATATATATATATATATATATATATATATATATATACATATATATATATATATATATATATATATATATATATATATATATATGGGAACATTACTTATAACTAATGTTATATATGTAACATAGATAAATGACATTCAGCTAATTATATACAAGAAGAAGTTGATATTTACAAAATTAGAAAGATTGATAGAAAGTAATTGGTTACTAAAAATTTTTTTTCTATTTGTATTTAAAATTAATTAGCAAAACGTATTGTTTAAAAAACTAACTTTACTAACAAAAGTTAGGTAGGTAGTTAACTAACTTGGAAACAAAGCACAGTCAAAACTACTGCAGGTTGAGATGGTCCCAAATCCCCCCAAGGGTACCTAATGGGCCCCATGGGCACAAATGCAGAATTTTTTTACGTACAGGATCCATTCATGTACGAATACAGGAGAGAAAATAACGAAATATTACATTTTATAGTCCACAAGCTTAAACAAGCAGACTACAAATTGTTAACTAATAATCTTAATTAATGTCACAAAGCGCTATTTCCTAAATCTAAGATACCATTATCTTGATTATGTGAAATAACGGTTATTATTTCATAATCTAAAGGGGATTTTTTTACTAACGCTCTCTTTTTTACTAACGAGGCCTCTGGATTCCTCCATTAAATAAAGATTCACATTTCACACGATTCATCCATTTGAGGATTGTTTAGTCATTGCAGTATTTCGCTTTGTAATTTTTATATAAAATTTTTGTAGCAATATTTTATTATCATTATTATTTTTAGAGTAACTTACTGTGTGCCGTAATTGTAATATTAGGAGATATCCCGAAAATCCAACGGGAGCAGGTAAAACGGGATTTTACGTGTTATAGAAAATGAAAATGGAACTGCCGGCTCCTGCTCCACTCATACATTTTTATTGTCTTTAAAAACACTACATATTTAGGCAATGCTGATGATCACTTTTCACATTTTAATTGATAAAACTATTATATAAGTACAGAGATATTGATAATTATTTTGAAAAAAAATTACACCAGGATACAGATATATCTATACCTAGTAAAATAAAACTGAAGAATTTTTTGAATAAACTCTTATCTTATGAACTAAAGTATTTAATGTAAAAACCATTTTTATACTGGATAGTCTATTTGCAGAGGAAGGCACGTTAGTCCTTTCGATTTAACTTTTAAAATTTGTTGAGTATGATAGACAACTTTTAGTTTATTTTTTTTTTGTTGTTTCCATTTAACCAAACAGGCGAAGCCACATGTATAAGCTAGTTACATCTTATGTCGTATTCGAACTAAATTTCTTCAATTTTACTCTCCTCAAGTGTAAATATTTTCTACTTTTAACTTTCACACATTTTTTTATTATTGTAATTTAAAAAAAATATACATAAATTAATCTAATTTCCCTTTTGGGATCCCACATGCATTATACGTGACCTCCCTACCGTATGATATTGTGTTCTTGAAGGTCACCCCAGGTCCTCCCTAACCGTTCGCTCTAGTATATATATTTTAACAATAATTTGATCAGTCATCCTTTCAACCCACCCAAACCACCTCTTCCGTCTGAGCATGTTAATTCGTACAGAAAAATATTATCACCTTCACAATTTGTGCACCAATGTTCAATACAGCGAAAAGCAATATTATACTTGAACATATTATGTGGAAAATTGTAATAGGCATTGGATCCTTTCTTTGAAACATTTCACGCTTATTGATTCCTGACGAACTGAATGATTACTTTCGTGGAATGCTAAATAGACTTCAAAGTAAGATCATGGCGATTATAACACTATTTTGTTAAATTACCTCCTCCAGCGATAAATAATCGCCAAGTCTTGGATATTTTTAAAGTAATAGTCATTTCTGTGAACGTTGGAGACGCAAAAAATGTATTGTGCATCTTTAAATACCTTATCGCGTGACTCTTACTCTTTACCAGTACGTTTTTTTTTTTAAATATTACGTAAAGTTTTGCGAAAGAAATCTAAGGAACGTCAGTTCTGCTTGTAATTTAAAATTAATGTTTTATTTCTTTCATAGTTCTATTGTCTATTGTGTTGTGCATTGTATATTTCAATTTGAGTAATAGTAAGCTTAGTGTGGTAATATATATATATATATATATATATATATATCTATATTATATATATATATATATATATATATATATATATATATATATTTGTTGAAATAATTATTCCCTGAAATTGAAATTTAATTGACCAACTTTATTTATTCACATGTCACAGTTGAAACTTATCAGCTAGATATATTCTATAAATCGCTTTACTAATAAATAATTAAAACTTATGAAAGAAAGTCTTTCTTGAACCTAAACGTGCGGCGTTTATAAAGGTGTTTCAAAATAACATTGAGGTTCTTAAAAATATTTTTTCTCAAAGTCCTTTGAAATATTGACACTTCCAAAGTAATATAATGTACGTGTCTGGGATACATGACCTCTTTCTCCTTATTTAATAGTGAAAAATATTAAGCAAATATGTTATAATAGTTTATAAAACTTTCAACGAAAATAAATTACTTATTATACTTTTATACTTTTTTGAGATACAACACATTTTCAATAATCGCATACATGACTTTGTCATTTACTACAAACAAAGTTGTATTTTGCTCGCGAAAAATAATAATTAAAAATAAATAATATTTTGGATAAGTGAAAGTAATAGATAGGTAAAAGAATAGGTGAGCCGATCTCACATTTTTCTTTTTTGTTTCTCTAAAATCTAAAAAGGAAAAATTTAAGAGCTTTTGAGCTATTTTTTCCTCTAATTCTTAAATTTTAAATAACCAAGGAATCAATAACACACTCTAAGCGATAAACACATGTTATCTATGATCTATAGACATAAACTAACTAGTACGTAAACCAAGAACCGAATTTTCATTGACCACGCGTAAGTCACGCAAGGTATCGTTTAAGATTTTTTTTCCTTAATTCGCTTACTTTAGCTACGTATTTTATAGAATTCCTTTGACATGGCATCCGACCATTAAATCAGATGATTGCTACGTCAGCCCACGGTAAGGTTATGGGTGTCCTTTCTATGAAATATTGGATGCGGTATTTTACGCTCAATTGCTTATGTTATAAGGATTTCAATCGCTTGATCAAATTCGGGTTTCATTTATGTATCTAGGAGTCTTTTGTTTTACGTGTGAAGGCAATGATTAAAGTCGGTTGATTTATGTCCGTAAATAACAGGAACGCAATTTTTATGGTTATGTCGAATAGATATTCGTTATGTTCACGTATTAAAAAAATCTATTATTCAAATTAACATAAACCTATTTTTATTATTTGAAAGGGTTAAGGCACTTTTAAAGGGTTAAGACACAATTAAATTAGCTTCACAGTGCATCCCGCACGTGGCAGGGTAGGCAGAGGGATCCGTAGGAACCTAGTGTGGAGACACTCCGTTCCCCGCTTTCCGCCTTTCGAGGCATTTGCGTATTGAATGGTGGAACTCAACGCCACGCCTATGTCTTGTTACCAGAGCAAAGAAAATGAAAATCCTTAATTCTCCCCGAGGGGGAATTGAACCCACACTTTGTCGCGCTTACAGGCCAAACCTCTGCGCTACGGTCCTACATAAAAAACATATAAGATTTTTAAAACAGCGAGATTTGAACCCGTTCCTCTTGGAAAACGTGAAAATTTTATTTCTATTATTATTAAATCTTCTCGGAAAGAAAATCGTTCTCCACTGATCCACTGTTCTTATTGGACTTCACAACAACACGATTGTCTGCTTGTCTCGGCCTACCGTTCTGACAAGATCATCGGTCCACCTAGATTTCTGTCGTTCTACCTACGGCTTCGTTCACACTGCCCAGCTTTCCATTCTTAAAATTTTCAACTCCATCTTTTGTCAGCTCTGCGGCATCTAATGGAGACACCCAAAATAGCATGTTCGATTTTATTTTCGCCACTTGAAATTTTGCCATTTGCTGTTAAGTCAGGGACCAAGTTTTTGCACCATACGACATGGCTGGTAAGATGCAATGCTCAAATGCAAGACATTTAAGCATCATAGGAATTTTGCTCTTAAATATGTCCGATATGTTGCAAATTGCAGATAGGGCATTGTATCTCGCAAACTTGGCCCGATCTATAGCAGATAATTAGTTGACCGAGGGAAATATCTATAAATACATCTACTTTTTCGAGATGTGTAACTAGTTTTAAAACTTTGTATAAATTGTTTACAGTTTTCTGAAATTTTATTGTATTTTTCATATTTTTTTCCATATCGACAAAATTTATGTAATTTAACATTTTCGCACTGAACTTTAAATTGCATTAAAAATGCATAGTAATGTGATGGAAGTCGTGCTAAAAATACTTAAAGAAAACATATAAAAATTTGAACCCCACTGGATTTGAATCCCACTGGATTTGAACCCCCGCCATATTATCAATTTAGTATTTGCAATGTTTAAGTTATAACAAATCCTTTTTACTCTTAATAAGCTACTATACAATACATTACATAACTATTGAAATTATATTCTTGATATAAATAAGAAAAATGTCCATAGGTCCATGAGTGCGGGCTTGTGGGCGTTAGTTTATGCCACTAAGCACACAATATTTCAAATTTAGACAGAAAACGGAGAGCCGAGTGTATTGCCACTAGTACTCTCCGCCAACGCTGAGGCGTATCGAATGGCGATCTGCCAAGGCGTAAGAATGTTTATTATGCATTTCATAAATGTCATTTATTAGTTTTTACGATCGCTACAAAAGTTGCTATTGAACAACAACTATTTATAAGTAAAATTACTAATTTTACGAGACATGGCAAGGAACACGCAGAAATGATTATTCCTAAAAGCCTATAAAGTTGTGGCAGGCTTCAAACGTAAATCCTTTGCTGTTTGGGTTCCGTATTAAATAGACCCAAGGTACTTTCTTACTATGATTTTAACGTCAATTCGTTCTTTGTGCGTACATTTTACATAGTGCTTAGATATTTTAATACTTACTATTATAATAACTTAAAAATGTTTCTTCGGATCTCTACTCTTATAAGCAGATGCTCACTTGGCCGGTATTATTTATATGTATATATTTTTTATTCCTGATAACAGTGTATCGATTCAAATTATTCAGGGTCTTGCGTGCTTCGCCCCAGTCATAACCTAGTACTTTGAATTATTTCAGCCTAGACTCAGCTGTAATAATACATCTAAGCACTGTTGAGTCGGTATTCATGTAATTACTAGCGATTATATCATATAAGCATGCTCATGATATAAACTTATGTGGACACGTAAAGTCAATTCAAACCCATACTTCCCTTACTACTCTACGTAAGGTAAATTTTGGTTTTAATTACAGAAATATTTATATAAACGATTAGACCAAAGTACAAATTTTTCCTTTTTCTTCTGTATAAAATTAATATTTTTAAAATAGGCGGTTCATTTAGATTATAAATATATATATATATATATATATATATATTATATATATATACTATATAATATATATATATAAATATATATATATAATATATAATATATTATTCTAATATATATAATATATAGACAATAGCTAGCTTAATCCTTTATCTTCAGTTATTATTATTTATTTACTTATCAAATATTGATATTGCAGAAATTAGCTTATCGTGGAACTTCATTTCTGAGAATAGATGCCTACCTATATGGCTAGTTGCTCCACCATGAAAATGCGGAGAAGGATAGATGCCCTTTATAATTTATCGCCTCTTTAAACGATAAAATGATAAGTAGTTCTACTCCTAAAACCGCAATTGTCTCTAAGATAATGCCATTATAATGAAAAAAAAAAACATTTTGTGTTTTTAAATGTTTAAATTTGTATTGTTAGAAGATAATTGTAATATCACACAAATGTGTGTTAAATTGTATTACGAATATTAAATTTATTACAAAATATTATTTAAAATTTATTAAAAAATATTAATTTTTATAGCTAAAATATAAAATATATTTAAGCTTTAGCTTTATATTTTATCCAGGTTTTTTGAAGATTAACTGGATAGTGCTTGTAGTTTTGTCAATCTTGACCAATAAGTTTTTTAAATTGTACAAATATTACGTAGCCTGTCCTGACATATTACACATCACCCAGTCGGACCGTGATTTCGTATGTTAATATCATGTTAATAATTTTCAAATCATTCAAGGTCGTTATTTTTACATATACCTCTAGTGCTATCCTGTCCATCTCTATTAGTTTTATTTCCTTTAATTTTATAGGTAGTCGAGGTATAAATGCCCCTAAGGCCATCTATACCTCGAAAAATCAGAGCAACTATCCTTTTTGATAGGTATAGGTGCCCAGGAATTTTTTAGTAAATTATAAACAAAATCGATAAATATTTACATCGAGATGCAGACCCAATGAACCAATATATTGACGTTATGAAAAATATACGGAATTTATTACTTATTATAAAGTTATACAACGTCAAATTATAGCTAAAGTTATATAACGTCACATCTATATGTGGGTAATTAAGGTACGGGGTACTTGCTGCTCGATGTAAATTTTTATCTATTTTGTTTATAATTTATTAAAAATACCTGGCAACCGATATCTATCAAAAAAGATAGTTGCCCTGATTTTTCGAGGTATAGATGCCCTTAGGGGCATCTATTTCTTCATACACCACGGACAGGGCAACTGTATTTTTTTTTTATATTTTTGGTATTTGTTATATTTTTTATATATTTACCTATATTTATATTTGGACTTTATAGTGATTTTATCAGAAGTGTCACTGACACTATATTAAAGAAATAATTTTGGACTACAGAAAACCTACAACCTGCTTTCATGATATGTAAAGAAAATCCCCATCGGATAAATGTAATATCCTGAGATTTTGGGATTTCATCGAAGATGTTATGTAGGCGATATGTTGTTAGGAGGACAAGAAAGTTGAAACTACAGATGTTATAGTACAGAATATTACGAACTTTTGTTAACCTTAAATTAAATTAAAGTGACGCTTACAATCAAGGCGATATGTGTGATAAAGAAGATGATAATTGTTTTAAGCCATACCAAGACCTAATCTTTAAAACATATATATTTTTTAATGAAGTTTATGACCATTCAATATGTAATAAATTAATATTTATACATTATTTTTTAATTGACTTTATAATGAACAACGAATACCAGTTAATATCAGCATTTATCGTCATCATAACTTACAATACTATGAAAATTTCCCAAAATTTTTGCCATAAGAAAAGAAAGGCTGAGAGACGTACGTTATATGATTGGTTGAATGAGACCGAATTGCTAGTCATTACGAAAGATTTCCCCAAACACCTTGTGATTTCCATCTGCCACGCCATTTAAGGTGTCCACACAGAATAGGCTAATTCTGCAAATATTATACGGCCGGGTCGGACGGAACCGTTTACGTTTCACCCGACGTTTGGGATCTCAATTGTATTAAACATAGAAATACCACATTTCGTCGACTCCACATTAAGTGAGACTTAAGGTTTCCTTTTATTTCCAGACGAGATAAAAATGGTTCGGTATAAATTCGTCCAATCTTTCCACTTCGGTTAGTTTCTTCCGCCGCCTTGTGTAACCTTTGACTTATTTGAAGTATTTTTCAGAATTGTTTTGAATACTGTCTTCTTAGATTTGGTAAATGGTATTGAATTCTATCAATACTTCGATACTCGTTCTCCGATATGGCTTTACATTGTGATATTATAAAGAATATTTGTTGGCAGCATGGTCTGTGAAAAGAATGCTTATTTTCTATTAAATTCAACATTTTGTATATGGAAAGTGACAGCTACTCGAGACTACTAAACAAATTATTTACTTGGCTGTATGTGTGTATTTTTATTTGTTTTAATACAATATTTATACTTTTATTACAATTTTATAGTGTTTATCATTTATTGATTAATTAAATTAATAATTAAATATTTATTTAAAAGTAACACACGCGTATTTTTAAGTTCCTGTATGGGGAAATTTTATTTGATAATTCGACGTTGTTCTTAACCTGACCTTCTACCTTGAGACATTTTACCACTGCACCGCGATAAGTCATTAATTAATTAATTATCTATAAAGTGTAATCTGTTTAAATCTCAGAAAATTTTTAAATAAACAGATACACATTTTAAAAAATAAAATCGAATTGTAATCTAATCGATATCATATTTTATATCGATTTTAATTTAGATATTATTTATATTGTATTTCATATAAATATTGATTTTATACACTAGAATGTGGGGAAATGTTCAGATGTACTTTATTTTCTAATATTTTTTTCCAGTTGCGCTATGAAGATCAACGTTGTTGAAAACTTACAGCTTAGTTCAGCTTTTCTACATGACTATCTAATTTACATATTAGTTTCTATATATTGATTGCTATTATCTTTTTTCCAGTAAAATAAAAAAAAATGGCGGTGAATTTCATATTGTAGAAAACATAGTGTTAAAATTAAGTCATCTGTATCCTATAACTTACAGGGTAAGCAGGCTGAAAGAAAGAAAGGAGTTATCGTAGTACATCACTCTTGTATTCATCATTTTAGTGACAATACATGTTGTTGAATAAACCGACTGCATTGCGCTCGATTTTGTTGGTTTGCATATCTGTTACAAATAAATAAACAAGCCTTCAGATACAATTTTTTAACCAAAAACATTGAATAGTTCGGATTCGACAAAATATATCTTGTTAATATTGATAATCTATTTATTATATATTTTCTAGCTTTACGCTGTATCTTTTGTATAGCAAGGCGGGCAGGTTTTAAAGACATTGCGTGACGTAGAGTGGTGGAAATCAGCTCTACCTAGTCTATTCACCAGAGCGAGGAAATGTCAATAATTTGTTCCCCCGAGTCGGAATTGAACTTAAAACCATCGCATTTACAGTCAGACGTTGTATTGCTATACCACGACACCGTTTATTATGTTACATAGACGTTTATTATTATAATTTGTGAAAATCTAATCTTACATTACGACGATGGCTTTGTGAAACTCTTAAGTATTGACTTGTTTGTGTTGATTTCGATTTAAATCTTAAATTATTTTAGTAACAGAACACAATGTGTTTTAGATATGTTACTTGGACAATTAAAAGTCGCAATCAAATATCTAAATTACTATAATATGTGGTATTAAGTGATATTGATGCTCACTCGGTTATTGAAATATTCTATTTTAAACGAGCATCTCTTGAGTTTTTCACAGCAGAATGGGTAGAATGAATTTTGATTCAGTGGTAATTTTCTATAAGACTGAAACTACCGACATCCCACCTGAAAATTCATGACTAATATTTTTATTAAGTTTAGTTTGTTCCAGTATCCCGCACATAGCAGGGTAGGCAGAGGGAACCGAAGGAACCTAGTATTAACACTGTCCGTCCCCAATTACCTCCTTTCGAGGCATTGCGTGTTAAGTCTTACTGCCGCACTCTTGACTTGTTACCAGAGCGAAGAAAATGAAAATAATTCATCCTCCCCAAGTGGGAATCGAACTCACAAACCTCTTACATCGACTCTGCGCCATGATAGTCCTCTATAAGTTAAAAATATTTTAATTTTGTTATATAGCAGCCTAGTAGCTACATAATTATGTAAAAATAAAGTTCCTCATCTAAAACATAAAAATAATAATCACTGAATTACCAAGTGTTGAACATGGATATAATTTTAAAAATTATACGAGCTCAACGTACGCCCAAGTAAACTGGACGATGTCAATTTCTTAAAGCTAGTATCTCGACGTGATGTGGTTTAAAACATATGTCCATTTTAAAAGCCATTTTAAATAAACACATTTGGATATTTATTAAGTCTCTTGCAAAGTAAGCTGTTCATTTCATAACTTTTATGCATATTAGTAATGGACTCCTAGTTTCGGCTCAGCGTCTTAATCTTCATATACCTGAAACTTTTATCGCTCCACTTTTTTCCCTCTATAGTAAGACAATGACAGTATTAAGTTTCGCTTATAAGCAAGCATTATCTAGAATATCTTAATATCTATGTGGTCTGTAGTTAAATTAGACTAACAATGTTATGATAGTATTGATTAAAAAACTTTGGCCCAGGAATATATGAAAATAAACGAAATACACTCAAAGTACCTACTATCAAATGTCATCACTGAAAAAAAAAACAAAATTTTATAGTATTTCAACATATGTTCAAAAATATATTTTGAATAAGTTTATGTTTTGTTTAAACTATAAAATCCGTTATCGATATCAAAATATTTAAAAAGTTCCAAAAAGCTTAGCTTTTTTTTTAACGAAACAACAAAGCTAAAAGCTAACAAAGCGATACTTGAAAATATAATTGATGCCGCAATCAGCTTGTCCTCTCGATCAATGTAATCTTTTACTCGGCCCGTCAAACGATTACGGCCTTTGCTGTAATGGCTTAAGGGCCACGGATTTTGACACTGAGTCGGCTTAATCAAATTATTCAAATATAGCAGATTTTCTCGGCTGACTGGCGCCGACGAGTATTCGGCAAATACTTATGTCAGCTGAAGACAACTCGTTTGAAATTGCAGTCCGTTCCAAGCTTACTCTACTTGTAAGTGAGAACTATGCGACTGGTTAGGTGAATGACACGTTGAGGTTTGGCATCTTTTAAATAATTTATTTGTATTATAGTAGTAGTAGAAGTGTTTGTACGATGTAGATGTAGATTGATTTTGTGAACTATGACTATTTTATTGAATTTTACTGTCTATTTTTATTGAATTTTAGACTGAAAAAAAAGTCAAATTGAAATTATAGTAAAGAAAAACAATTTGATAATAATATTAATTTTACTACTTAGTATTTTATATAAACTTCCTCGTTTATTATGCTCTAATTATATAACCTATCCCAGTAATTACAATGCCTTCCTTAATTGCAATAACATTTATAATGAGCAAATCACAACTAATATCAAGATATTAGGTAAATATACAAGTGCGCATTGTCCATTGATTTGAAGGGCTTTCAAATGAATTTATGAAAATGTTACGAGGAATATTAAGATACCATTTAATTGAAATATATTTGGTCGCTCGAGCTGCAATAGATTTCTACTGATTTCCCCGAAGAGAATGAAACTCATTGCTCAGAATGAACACAAGTTTACTGTTCAAATTACTTAGTAAGGAGGTATTTATGTTCTATGTATAGGTAGTAAATACTCTTTCATATTTTTAATATATTAGGCCGGTATATTCTATTTATGGAAATGGGTTAGATCCGTTTAAAAAAGTATCGCTCAAGTGTGCGTACTCGCGAACCGAGGGTTTACTTGGTACGAGACCCTCGGTTTTGGTTTTATGATTGTAGATTTTCAGCTGAGGAAAATACAACTTATAAAAACTTTGAATATTTTTTTCTCAATTCCAGCTTGATTTTTGGGAAAATGGTGACTACAACAAAGTAATCCTACAAGGGTTCCCTTTTTTAGGTAGGGTACCTATAAACCATTTAAAATAAAGAAAATTTGGGAAAATTAGGGAATCGAACACATAACTGTCGTGTTTCAAGTCACATGTTGTGCTACTGATCCACGAACTTATACTAACCTAGTGTTTATTAAATATGACTAAAATCAATTTCACTCGAGGCACTTGTTACAGTCTACTCTAAAGTGGCTATTTGGCAGATAGCTTCAGGTCATATACATCTCAATCAATATACTATAAATCGTACCTCTCCATTTCACATATAAAATAAAATGTTATTTCAAAATGCATTTATATTAACGTAACATTACACTGTGGCAGTTAAGGGTTAATTGAATTTGAAATGCCAACTACTGTAACGTAAACCATTTGAATGCTCAAGCCAAGTCGCTTTTTGAAAATCTAATGAGGCAAAGCTATTATCAGTATGGTACATTTGATTTTACGCTTCCAAAACTCAGCGACCTTATTCTGCTGTGTCTAGGGAATTAGAACCTTATTCGCTTATAATTATGATTGTATAGCGATTCATTATTGAGTCAACAACTGTAATCTATTTAACCACTCAACTGCAAAATCTTTCAACAAAACCCCTTGTTTATTGAATACCAAATGAATTTAGTTAATTTATAATTGATTATATTAATATAAATAGATGTGATAAGTAATTGGTGAAAGTCAAAAGTCATCAAGGGAGACTTAGTAAATCTATTTTGATTTTAAAGTGTATAGCATTTTCCACAGCCAAATAAGCACTTATAAGTACTTTGATTGCCCCGGAGTTTCTCATAACCGGAGAATAAGTAGACTGTTGCAGACCAGTTCTTGTTCCTATTTAGTATGGCCCTAATCCCAATGGATATCAACTAACTGTAATTTAAGATTACGTCGTTCTGTTAGCGGTGTAACTACCAAAAGAAAGTATAGAAAATGTTAAACAACTGTCACAATCGTTTGACTTATAGTATTGTGTCAACAATAAAATGGTAGCAGTAAAATTTACGTAAAAAAGTATAGTGAGCGTGTCAAGCACGCCACAAATATATAATATGATTTATACTGTCGTGGTTCGTTCGATTTCCACTGAATCCAGCTTCCCGAGTGGAAAGGAATATTTTTTTCCTGGCTCTAGTACCAAGATAATACGCAGCGTTGAGCTCCACCACTCAACACAAGATTCTGTCTCAGAAATTTAACAAAGAAAGTGGTCTTAACCCTTTGGCTACTCTGCTATATGTAGGATACAGCGTGTGTTAAAAAAATATATATTTTACTTAATTATTTATGAATAGTAAGCTATTCATAAAAATATTGCTTGCAGTTCGATTAATTCAATTAATAATATAATAAAAAGTGCGCTCTCGAAGCTCACTCTCTTCCAATTAAAACCAACATTTTTATAATAAAAAGTAATATTTTTATATGTAGTTTCATTAAATGTATTTATATTTTTTACTTTTTTTCATACTTATACTACAAAATTATTAGTGTTGATTGAGCGTGCTCAATATCAGTAATATAAGAAATTTATACAACCATTTATTTAACTTGCATTTTTTATAAGCATTTTTAGTATTTGGGCTGTGGATAGTTGAGCGGTATATATATAAATATATATATTTTTTTGTACAAAATATATACCCATACAGAATGTATAAAAGATGTGGGTGCGAAACGTGGAAGGTTACAAAGGACATCTCACGCCAAGCCCAAGTCTTCGTCAACCGCTGTCTTCGCCACATTCTCGGTATTTACTGGCCCGAGACCATCTCTAACGTAGAACTGTTGGAGAAATGCCAAGAGAGCCCGATCGACCACCAGATCAAGCGTCGCAGGTGGCAATGGATTGGCCACACGCTCCGCAGGGGTCCCGACCATATACCCAAACAAGCTTTGGACTGGAATCCCCAAGGGAAAAGAAAGCGTGGCCGTCCTCGTCAAACCTGGCGTCGCACCGTGTTGGCAGAAGCGGCAAACATCGGAATGACGTGGACCGACGTAAAGCGTGAAGCTCAAGACAGATCGCGATGGAGGATATCTGTGGACGCCCTCTGCCCATCTAGGGGACATAGGACATTAAGAAGAAGAAGAAGAATGTATAAAAACGTGTTAAATGTGAATGTAGTAGGACTCGAAC
The DNA here is from genome assembly GCA_037127375.1 of Dione juno. Lineage (NCBI taxonomy): Eukaryota > Metazoa > Arthropoda > Insecta > Lepidoptera > Nymphalidae > Dione > Dione juno. The sequence continues at coordinate 10,330,821 of JAXRJS010000059.1, read as the reverse complement.
CCGCACCTCTTGGTTACCATCCAAGGATCTAAAATATATGTCTTATCGTAATACAATAACAATTACATTTAACATTTTGTTAAATAGTGAAATTTCATTCATTTTGTTTAACTTGACCAGAACAAGTATTGGAAGATTTTAAATCATATAATGTTTCCGTGTAACGTGTAATATTTTCTTAAAACATTACAAAAATTTAAACCCAACGTTGTCAATTCACTATAAATTTAATTCTATAATTGCATTGGTAATCAATATTGAAATTCTAATGCTAAGTATCTCATGCGTCATAATCGCAGAGATAGCCTACTGTCAAAACACCCCGTTCTCTGCTTTTTAACCAAAATCAACACACAGTTGAGTGGCAGAACTCAAGGTCACGTTTTGTCACATCACTATAACCTCATTACTTTTAAAAAAAAAATCTTATATTTTATCTTTATACTAGAAAATTATAAAAAATGATATTATAAAGCCACGACTAACTAAGCTGGTTCAACATTCTCCTTATCTAAATTAATTCTTATTCATAATACATTAGCCGAACTTTGCAAGATATGAAGCTGTATTCATAGAAGACGTTAAAGTAATGCTAATTTAAAAATTCTGTGTAGATGAGCCAAATACGTCTAGACGTCTCTGTGAATGGGATGCAAATCGAAATAGAAATGTCTTCGAGCTGTGCAAGGGTTTTATATCATTTTATCAGTTGCCTGATAAGAGTCCAATGAGCAGATGTTTTATTTAGCTATTTATAAAGATTAACTAAGACTAGCAACTATTCAGGATGCAAAATCTTCAAAATCTTCAAAGATATATATGGTATAGAGAATTTAGTGTTAAGATACTCTTTTCGCCGCTTTTGCCAATATCGAATCGCGTTTGTCTGGCAAGAGCGTGGATATTATAATAAGTAATTCCCACAAGTGATAATCGAATATAAAACATGTATACTGTTGTATGAAACGTTGTCTTGGACTTTATATTCTTTAGAATAAAATAATATAATTTTAAAATAGTTCTCAAGAAACTGACTTGATATATTAAAATGTAGTCTTAGAGCCATAAATTGTAGAATTTGTCTTTCTGTGTGGAGAACGTAAGTCGACACCAGTCGGCATTATGCTAATGGTACCTAGCCGTCGCGACAGATCAGTGCTTAATCTACTGATTTAGGTATACCCGTGGCACGATAGAAAACTGATTAGTCACCAAAATATAAACATCATATAATATAAAAAGAAACTAATAAATTTTGGTAAATGCTATATCAAAATAAAAAAAAATGTAGAGAAATTTGAATTTACACTGATAGCATAAGCGAGGTATTTATTTCAGGTAAGCTGAGTTAACACTCATTACGTGACGCAATTCAACACACGCTTTGTCTTATAAGTGTGGGAAAATGAAAATGATTTACTGCCCTAGTGGGAACGAAGCCTCACTTATGTTATTTACAGCTTCGGCAAGGTGACAAATAATTATAAATAACTAGGTAGACCTATACACTTTGATTTTTAGGCTTCCGCATCCAAAGGATTCCGTTCGTCATCAGGAACTCATCTCATGAACCATGATATTAAGACAATTGAAATTGATACAGATAATATATTATTATTGCCGCTAGTAAAAATAAACACTAAAAAACTAAATAAAATAACATTTTTGGGGGTCATCTGTATAGAAGTCATATGTGTGGCGTGACAGACACTAAATTTTTGCCGTTTTTTATAGATAATGAAACGGATCACTTCGGCCCGTCTCGCACTGGACCGATGGTATGGTAAATAAAGTGCCGCCTAAGCGTGTTGACAAAAGACGTTTATGTTATTGATTAAGTAAGTTAATATCATATAGTATGTAACGTAAATAAGTTAACGTAAATCATCATATATATATATATATATATATATATATATATATATATATATATATATATATATATATATATATATATATATATATATATATATATATATATATATATATATATATATATATATATATGTATATATACATAAGTAAAAAGTTTTAATACAACTTTTTACTTGAAGCAGTCTTAGGTCGTTACCTCAAATTGCGTGGGAAGGCAATACGAATAAGGAAACTTATATTTATGAGGATGCATCGCTATAAACTTTTCTAGCCATTTGCCAAAAACGAAATCTTTCGATAAGTTCTACTTCCTCAGTTCCTGCAGCCTTCTACATAGAATGTCGTATCTTTGGGAAAACTCTGTTGTTATTTGTGTACAAGTTTTAGTAATTTGGATCGACGCTGTTGTGTCTACAATATAATATAAGATGATTTATTCTTTACACTTGATTACATATGATTACTTAAGAACCAATTATATAATAACTTAAATACACGCAAACGCAATGACGCAACGGATGATGATTTGAAAATTAGTTTGCAAATTTAGTTTGAAATTTTTTTCATTACTTTTTTTTCTCGTTATTTTTAATAATTTCTTGATAAAAATATTAAATATACTTACATATACAGAAACATTTTCTAATGTTTATTTTAGTGTAAAAGTTATCATTAACTGGCTAATTAATTAATATCAAATCAAAGAAATAAATAGCAATCAGAAAATTTTTTGTAGAATTTTATTTATATTATTTAAAGATATAGAATTCTGTTATCGTAAGTACTTTAAAATATATTAAAATAAAACCTCATTTATTTTCATTTATTTTTTCTCAATCTATATTTTTGTAAGTTTAGTTCAACAAGTTCAGCTAATTAAAGAAAAAAGCAAAAACAATATAAAGGCTTACCAGCCATGACGTTCGAACCCGTTTGGAACGTGCTCTGGGCTCCAACGTCCCTGAGTAAATAATAAAGGAAGTAGAACACCAAGATCGGCTTGCGTAGAGACTGTAGCTCTTATTGCTAAGAGTTTAAAGAACACAATTCATTATCAACACAATTTTGTATGAACTGTACTCCTGAAATATTAATTGCCTGAAGAGGTTATGGAATGAGGAGCACCATTGGACGTGATTGCAAATTAGTTATATTATTGCTTTATTATTATATATGTTAAAGTTAACGGTTAGATTTGTTTCTAAGTTTTGATTTTAGAAAATTTCATAATAATTGTTGTTCTAATTAAATTATTGAGGCCCTCGTGGCGCAGCGGTATAGCTGTCTGTAAACGCGACGGTTGTGGGCTCAATTTCCACTCGGGGAGAATATATTATTATTATTATTTTCCTCGCTAACAAGACAAAGTGCAGCTTTGAGTATACTCATGTCTCGAAAGACGGAAGGCGTGAAGTTAAATATATTGGTATACGTTGTAATAAATATTTTTTTTTTATATCTTGCAAATTTTCTTTTAAGACTTATTATTTAAATTTTTCTTATTAAACTTGTACTTTGAATGCGAATATGAAAGCCAAAAGGCGTTTAGACAAACTCAAAAAGGAAGAGGCTCTAAATTCAGATGGTATGTTTTTCATATGTTTTGTGCACTGATTACGCCAAGATTTCCAATCCCAGTTACGTAATTTTATTTTGGCTAGATTTTCGTTGTTTGCTCCCATAAGCATTTTATTACTTACTATAGTAAGTATAATTGTTCTTTGTTATTCTACATGTTGATATTTTTTTTTTTATTTCATCGAGATGCTTGGTTTCCTATATAACGATTTTACTACAGACATTAACATTTTATGTGGCAGTTATATAAATATACATTTTCCTTAAAGGAGTGGATCCCAAAAAAATCTCATGTACAATCAGCCTCCTAAATTCAGTGAAGTAAAACTGACGTCATAGTATTGTAAATAAATCATTTATCTTCAGTTGTGGAATAGAAGAGCGTAGATAGTGTCTGATACAACAATGGTTTCAAAGTAAAGAAATCACTAGGTACCCATCGGTAGGCGTAGAGCGTCCGAGGTCGAATGACGCGCCCTATCCGATTACAAGGGTGACGAGCACTTGCTGATAAGGGTAGCGACAGACGGCAGACATAATTATAATAAAAAATAATAAATGTGAAATTGTTGTTCTTTAATCTAAAAATTTATAATATAATGCATAAGAAATTATATAAATAACTTGGTTTTATGTTAAATTAAAAATAGAAGTAATAGTAGAAATAGAAAGTCATACTTCTATAGAAGGATATCTTAATTTGAACTAAAATCTTGAGTGTTTTATATTGCAATTAGGTATCATAAATAATTGTAACAATATGTTTTATATGTTTATTATTTTCTGTTTCACTCTTTATACCGTATATATTAAGAAAGGCGGAGAGAACATAGTGTCAGGACACTTTGCTCTACAATTTCCGTCCAAATTCGAGACATTACGTGTTCAACCACAAAGCTCAAAGCCAAATAATATTATTTTCATATAATATATAAATTTATTAGTAAAGACAATTATTTAGATTGAAACAATTTTTTTATCAATAAGTAAAATTCAACCTAACATAAAGCAAAACTTTAAAAGTATTTGCTGCTTTGAGGAATCGATGTCGGACGTCCGAGGTCGATTGACGCACCCTATTCAGTTACAAGGGGTGCCTTGCTATACTGATAGTGATAGCCATCTGGCATTTTCCTTTTCTAAAATTCTTTAAACTTGTATGTAAAAAGATAAAATCGTAAAAAAATATAATCGTAGCTATTAAAATATATAAGGAAATATCGTTATTTTGCCTAATTCCGAAATATATATATATATATATATATATATATATATATATATATATATATATATATATATATATATATATATATATATATATATATATATATATATATATATATATATATACATATATATGGCGTAATTTACCATTTTTTTCTATGCTTGGACACTCATACATTCCCCAAAGAAGCCATACTCCACATTTAATTATATTTATTATATATATATATATATATATATATATATATATATATATATATATATATATATATATATATATCCAAAACTTCCTTACGAATCGAACCGAACTTTTTAAAATTGGAGAATTTTCTAGTGACGATTTGCCACTGGAACACGGAGTGCCGCAAGGGAGTAACCTTGGACCAACTCTATTTATAACCTACATCAACGAATTATGCAATATAAACATGGAAAACGGTAGAATTGTGGCTTTTGCTAACAACACTGCATTAGTGTTTACTGGAAACACCTGGCATCATGCGTTCCAGGCTGCCCAGGCTTTACAAAGGTAACAAACTGGTTAATTGAGAATGGACTTTCATTAAATGTTGACAAAACCAAATATGTAACTTTCAGTATTAGAAAACCTCCAAAATTTGATTCTTCAAAACCTTCTATCATTGCCCATAATCATCTCCAAAATCAGGATAGCTGTGGGTGGGATAGGGTGGGTACTACTATACACAGAGTGTCCAGCATAAGGTATTTGGGTATTATTTTGGATGAAAATCTCACTTTTGTCCCTCACATAGATATGTTGTCAAGTAGAATTCGTAAACTCATATATATTTTTAAACAATTAAGAAACGTGGTGGGGCCCCAAGTTCTAAAAACGACCTATTTTGCCTTGTGCCAGTCATTGATTAGCTATTGCATATCGTCCTGAGTGCTCACAGAAGCAATTTGCTGAAGCTCGAGCGGGCGCAGAGAGCGGTATTAAAGGTAGCAACAGGAAAAGAGTATCATTTCCCAACGAAAGAACTCTATGAATATTGCGAAGTTCTTACCGTCCGTCAACTATTTTTTCTGCAGATAATTTTGAGGCAGCACTCTGAGAACTCCAAAGAAAGTTTCCCGTCTTCTGCAAAAATCCGTTCGATACGAAAATACCGAGTGCAGAGTACTAATGTATGCATGAGCTTTTTTAGCCACCGATTTTACTACTTTCTTGGTAGCTTCTTATTTAATCGGTTAAATAATATACCAAGTATATTATATACAACCAAAAAATAAATATAAGTGCAAAAGTATTGTTACTGATTGGTTATTAAAACTGTCATATGACGAAACTGAGAATATGATTAAGATCATTGAATGAAGTTTTGAAGTTCTATTACATAAATATCTAAGATTTAATTTCACACATACATACACACACCCACATTCCACACACACATACACACACACACGCGCACACACACACATTTCCCAGGAACACATACATTAACTATTTATTGTTAAATTGCCAAATTAGGTCTAAACTAAATAACATTGTTAAATTTTAAATTTACTTAATATATATGTCTTGTTTTCTAATTATATAATTAGCTTTACATATAAATATAATAACTTATAGCACAGGGTAAACCTAATTTAAGCACCGGCAGTAATATTTTTGTGACTGTCTAGCTCATCTTCTTCTTCCTGGCATTAGTCCCGGCTTTTTTTTTTTTTTTTTTTTTTTTTTTTTTTTTTTTTATCTACTGTCTAGCTCATATATATATATATATATATATATATATATATATATATATATATATATATATATATATATATATATATATATATATATATATATATATATATATATAAAAGTTTCACACGTATAGACTGGTTTTCAAATTCCTTAATTGTATATTAAATCAAATAATACTATTATATATGTATATAGCGTCACGCTTTGTACTGCAGGCACAAGAAAGTAGAAAGGCCCTACCTTTATACTAAGTCAATAGACTACTGGGTCACTCTGAGCTCTGCTTTCCGCCGAACTTAGAGACACTACGTGTTGAGTGGCGGAACTCAATCCAGCACTATGTTAAACCAGAGCGAACCTTCATCTTAGAGAAAATAATTTTACGGAAATCTCTAATAAATAGAATTGTTATATTTAAATGAAATGTTCTGGATTTCTCATCTTGTCTTATTTTTACAGTAAGTTAGTTAATTTAAGTAAGTTAGTTATTTTACAGTAAGTTAATTATTAATATAATGGAGAGATTGTTCATATTACATAAACACTTTCATTTGCTTATTGATTTACTTACCGTGCATATCCTCCAACAGAGGAGGTGACTTATGAATGATCAAAGAAATACGTTCTTTATTTGTGTCATAAACAAAAAGAATTGGTTACAAAGCATTTAAATAAAAAAATTACATATAAATATTACAACAAAATATTGGATGCATGTTAATCTTCAATAGTAATAATAGTAATACAATTAGCTTCTTACAATCAGCTTTTCACTTTCACACTGTATCCTGCATATAATGTTTGAATGGGTAGACTGAGCCAACCTAATCTCCTCTTTCCTCCCCAATATCAGCGATTACGTATTGCATACTTAACGCCGCGCTTTTGTATTGCAAAAACGGTAAACTCAAAATTATTTAATCCCATTGGTTTAGTCAGACACTGACCCATGCAACGATCGTCTTGATACTTTTTTCTCGTCTTGATACTCTTTCTTGATACTTTAACTTTATTATAATAGTAACAATATGAATAGTTCTCTATGAAATCAGCATTTTAACATACCAATTTGCAACTTGTGCATCTGCATCCAAAGTTAAACTAAGAAATAAAAGCAAAACAACGAAGACGTATATCTCGTTTATTTAGCAGAATAGCTTTAATATACGAGTAAAATGCAAAAGCGCTTCAATTCAATATTATTGTTCTTAATTTATGTAAAAATTTTGATAGAATTGTTTTAATATCAACTTTTTGTTATAGTTCGTTATAAATGTAATATTTTATATAGATATGAGTACAAGCTGCACAGTTTTTCCACATAAAGCGGGGTAGATAGTAGTGTTAAGGCACTCCGTTTACTGCTTTTCGCCGATGGTTTACTCTCCCGAGTGGCAATTGATCACATAACCGTCGTCTTTACAGTCAGATGCTTTATGGGAGATGGAAAACAGGTCTATGTCAAATAATACTATAGCACGTGGGACTGTTGATGCAAATTTAATATTCAAATCATAAACTGTTTCAATTTTTACTATTTTTCCAATGTTTCATATTTAATTTATTTTTACATATTAAATGTTCATAGTTCTAGAAGAATGGGCAATAGTATGCACGCTTTCATTAAAAGCGTAGCTTTACATCAGATCTTTTCATTGTAGGATCTATTATTTTCTATAATAATAGGTTCATGAAAGCTATCTCACAGTACCTTTGTGTAATAAGTCTGATTATGAATCGTTTAAATATTCTTAACGTTTTATCGACCTATATACGTCTATAAAATTGCTTCTGAATGGGAAATTAAAAAAAAAAAAAAACAAATGAATACGAAATCGGAGGATACAGTTTGGTGTAGCAGCTACATATCAATCATCCCGATCCAAAATTCAATTACATGACTAGATAGCTAAGGGATCAAAGAATTTAATCGAATGGTACCAATAAATCCAGTCAATGGAAACATTTGCCATCATAATCGGAGGGCTTCTTAATGTTTGAACACGATTAATAAATAATATTTATATTATCATCACCGGTTACGAGACGTATTTACTTACTTACAACACACGGTCTTACCTTAAGAGGACAAGAACTATTTCAAAGAAAAACACGAAGTATGACTTATGTTATTTTTATAATTCTTTCTTGATTGGGATACTTATTTTTTTTTAATATTAACATAACATCACAGATATACGTACGGACGATCAGAGAACCTATGAATAAGACGCTTCATTTCTATCGATTTAAAGACAGTACAAAAACATGCTGAGTTGTAGAATTGACCGCCACGTTTCATTTAATCACAATGGTGTAACGTACTATCTCTGTACTAAAAATAGCAAAAAAAAATATTTTATCTGGTTTTCGAACTTCTTACAATTAGTTTTTCACTTTCACGCTGTCAAAATATACTAATGCAATGACTTATTTACAAGAATATATTGTATATAGCTTCGTACGTTCTTATCGATAAGCTTTGAGCTATTGAGCTTCCGCAAAGCCACCGAAATCCTTGGGCGGTTTAGCAAACTGTCACAGCTGGTTGATGTACGTTAGGCAAATTTGAAATAATACGAATAAAATAATGTATATAATTTATTATAGATAACTTAGTTATAAAATACAATAAAATTTTAACTTTATTTTATTTATAATAGAAAATTTTGCTTGATTAGAACGCGAAATATTTAGAAGAGAAAAATTCCTTGGCATTCCATGGAATTAATGTGTTCCCGAGTTGAAGGGAGAGGGGAGGGGGGGGGGCTTATAGTACCATTTTAAAATGTACATTAACTTTTGCTTCAGCTGCCTGAGCTACTCCCTATCTCACTGAAATAAAAATAATTAAAAAAATGGAAATATTAATAATAGGTTATTTTGGCTTCACGCTCTATATCGCAAATAGCAGGGCGCAATACCCTAGCTACCTAGGGTTCCCACCCTAGGTAGCTAGGGTAGGTAGTGAACCTAGTGTAGGAGCACTTCATTCCCCAGTTTCTTCTTAATTTTGCAGACACAAGACCTATAAAATGCTTATTGTCACAAATATACCTGCATGTTGTATATTTTATAAGATTTTTTTTACAAATTTATAAGCCGTGTGGTTTGCATAATTAATAATTATTAACTTTAATTGCTGAATTAAAGGTAATAATTATTAATTATGTATAAAACTGAAGTTAAATTATTTATATATTATAATGGCTATTAAATAAACAAAATTTATTGTATATCGTAAGCGATAATATATGTCGTATGATCGATTATAATTAAAAAAAAAACCTGCTTTGAAAATATCCCCATAAAATTACCATGAGGACTTGAAAGTTTATAATCTCAATCACAATATATCACGATAACGTTAAACAAGGTCTAAAGAATTTCCTTAAAAAAATCCTTGCCAATATAAATAGCTTTAACGATAATAAATAGAAGCCATTACTAACAACAAATTGTGGGGTGTCCCCATTGAATACACAAATACGGTCTGTTAGTTATTCATACAGAATGTATCTATTTTTACACAACACTTTGAGTAATATAACTAAGATAATAAAGTCTTAAATGTAATGCCAGACAAAATTTTTATTTTTAATTTGGAATCATATTAGTTTAACACCTTTTTAAATTTTTTGAACTATAATAATTTTATATTATTAATAATAATAACTATAATTTTTATATTATTAATAAGTAATTTTATAATATTATTTATCTATTTACCTTCACGTTGTATCACGCACATAGCAGGGTAGGCAGAGGGAATCGTAGGTTGAAAGGACATACTGTTAAGACACTCTGTTTCCAACTTTCCGTCATCGAGGCATTGCGTATTGAGTGGCGGAACTAAAAGTCACGCTTTGACTTGTTGCCAGAACGAAGAAAATTAAAATAATTCATTCTCCCCGAGTGGGAATCGAACCCACAAGCCGTCGTGAACGTAGACGCTGTGCCTCTGCGCTACGACGGCGCATAATGATATTTATAAACCGTCGTGGCTTAGTAGCGTTGCGTTTGATTGTGAACGCGATAGTGGAGACGATCCCCACTCAGAAATTGTCTTAAGCTTCATGTTTTGTCCTGTTTATAGTGAAGTCGGCAAAAAGAGATAAAAGTCAAGACACTACGTTTTTCAATTTTCCCCCAAATCCGCTACATAGCCATTAATAAGCCAGATCAAAGGACATCAAAGCATTTATCAATAAATTAGTCTAAAATTCTAGACTGGACAAAGTGGGAAATCATAGAGAGTGCACAAGTCAGTAAATAGAAAAATCTATGACTTTACACCGGCTATAATATCACACTGGTACCACTATACCACGATATGACATTTATTCCACCGTTATTCATTTCTCTATAATGCATTTATGCACTGAAAACGTAATTTTTAAAGAAAAATGAAATCAATATGAAATTCAGTTATTTTCTTTGTAATTTAAAATTTAAATTCATATTGAATAAAATGAGGAAGTTTCTCTCCGAACGAAATCATTTGCACACTCAATTTGGCTTGAAGTGTTCGCTGGAACTTAAAACTGACCGCAGTTGAACGGCTAAAGTTTTAATTTTAACAAATCGCTAGCAATTGCAATGCCAGTACAATGTAAGGATACCAGGAAGTAAAATTAAAATATAATATTAATATAAAATGTAATTGTAACATATTTATGAAATGCCAGGGTGTATGTGCAATGCTGGTGGGCTCGATCCAGACAACTTTTTCTGGTCCTCACAACTTTTTTAGCATTGATATTATGATTCCTGCCATTTCCATTTTGTTTATTGTTCACCTCATTTCTAAAAGTCTCATGTCACATAGTCAAATGCATAGGATTTTTTGTATGTTACCGGAAAATGCTGATGAAGCTCAGCATCATTTGGTTAGAATAAACATCCTAGTTCCTCATAATATAGATGCTCTATTGTTGTTATACACCAAATACAAATAAAAAAATACTGCTGCCTAAATAGCTATTAAAATAAAAGCAATAAAAATGGGAACGTGTAATCTAAATCTATCAATAATATTGAGTATAAAATTTTACTGAGTAACACAAAATGAGTTTTAAAAGTCAAACAGTACACAATGAAATCTTAAAAGTCTAAACACTATGAGCAACAAACAAAGCAACTAAAAATATATACACTAATACTAAAAAGCATTTTAATAGAAATGAATAAATAATTTGCTATCAATACTAAATTATAGTATAGTAGTAGATAGTTGGACTTCATTTTGGTGAAATTATAATAATAATGAAACTATAATATACATATATATTGATATTCATATATAAGCCACTGACCTTGCCTTAGTCATTCTCTGTCTGCCACACAGCGTATATCGTCTCTCCACCTTGCTAGCTTACTTTATAATGATGAAAAAATATATATTTATAAAACACATTGTTAAAAGTATAATTTTCTATTTATTATCTGCCTATTCATCAATTTAAATTTATGTTTTTTTTTGCGCTTTAAATATTGAATACATATTATATTATTTAGCAAAACTATAGTATGTATAGGCATATTGGAAAAATATATATCTATAGATTTTTAGCTCACATTTTGTCACTTTCCTATACAGAACGCAGTGTCAAAACATTCAATACATTTTGGTATGCTTTTTAGAGCATTACCATTTATTGCTAGCTACGTTTCTTAGCCAGGTCTGTTTTAGTCTCGAGTTTAATTTTGAAATTTCATTTGTGTATATAGCATTTACGTACAAACGTCAAGTTCAAATAATGCACAAGCGCAACTCGCCTGGCGTATCAAGCTAATTCACTTTGAGACTAAACAAGTTGCAATCAATGACGTAAGCGGATGAGATGGCTAATAGAAACTTATAATCCAGGCGACGTGCGACCCACTCGGGCAGATAGTTCGGAGTTAATCACTGTGCGACAATGAGACGTGACTCGTTCGTGATAATCTGAAGAAAGGATTTTAAATGGAATATGCATTATAATTTGCTTAACTAATTTTGTTAGTGAGTTGACTGAAAACTATTTTTCAATAAATTTAAGCTGGTTTTTTTGTTTGTGAATTAAATTATTTTTAGTGACCTTTGTACGAAATCTAGTATAAGAAACGGATTTTTCCCTATACCTACCTATATTTCTCGTACTGTATTGAAAATCGTTATGTATTAACATATATCAAAAAAACAATGAAAACATAGCAATAAAAACTGTATACCACACCACACCTGACACCGCTCATGTCTGTCTGTCACAATTTTCATCACCGTTGACAAAACGTTGCAAAACGAAGATGGAGGATAAATATATAAAGAAATATCTATATCTATATCTATATCTATATGTATTTATCTATGGGATAGGTATCTGCATATCCCATAAAGAAAGTTATGGTATTGTGTTTTACTTTTAAATGGCATTCACTAACTTCACCAAAAGTTGTCAGCCAGATTTAATAAACTAATCCGCATATTGAGATAGAAACTTATAGAGAAGATAAACTTATAATACTGGTACGTGAGAGCCAATCGGATAGCAACTTCCAAGCGATTTAGTTAATCACTACGCGGTAATCAAACGTAGCGTCTAGTCTGTGAGCGCCCTATTTGTTGCAGGTCGAGTATTAAATAAGATAAAATGGATAGTGTACCTTAAAATTAAAATAAAATTACCTATTATTCTTATATTATTTTGTTTTCTTAACGTCAGACTGAGTCGCATCCATCATGTGAACAGTCATACGACCTAACATTCTTTATGTTTATATAAAGAATGTTTATATAAAACGCTCGATTCTGCCCAAATTCGAGGCATTGGATAACAGAATTGAACGCCGCGCTTTGTCTTGACAGAACAGACAGAACAGACTTGACAGAACATTCTAGCCTCTGATTGGGAAATAAACTCACGACCAATCGTGTACAGTGAAATACTGATACGCCACGAAGTCTTTAATTTTATAACTGTTTATATACGTAATTATGTATATAAACTTGAATTTCAAATAACAATCGAAAAAGTTAGCTTAAGTTAACACAATAGAGAAACTGCACCCTTAAAATGGCTCTAATAAAAGTTATTAAAAAATAATTATTATTATTATTGTGTATATACGTATGTATGTCATGAAATAAATGAAAACTTCAATAATTCCACATTTTACGATTGAGCACATCGCAAAATTAAAAAAACGGTATTATTAATTTGATTGCAATACATTTCATTTCATAATAAAGCAATTATGCTTAATGGAATCATATTTTTGTCTAAGAAATATTTTTCCCTGGTTCTTAATTAATTTGACTTATTATTAGAAAAGGACAAATTAGAAAAAAATATTTATTTTATTGTAATAAAATATTCATATACTCTGGTAAGCGCGGTTTATTCCACAAATTTGGCACAATGTGAAGTTAAAATAGAATGCGTTAAAATTAAATGTAAAGGAAAAACTAAATTCTTATATATAAAATAACTGGATGTTAGTTAAAGTGTAATATTTTAGCAAATAATCCGCAACTTATTATATAGTGAGCGCTGATCTTTAAACGAACTCCCAAAGGGAGGAGGCGGAGGTCTAATCAAAACTGTTGCCAAACACGTATCAAAGGGATCTTGGTGAATAATAATGAATAATATTAATGTGTTTATTTACTTTTTATATTATATTTCAATTTTAATATTGGTAGCTCTATGTTCTTCTCCCGTATATTAATAATATTAGTAATTTATATTATTTTGGAAAGCCTATTTGGACACATATCATTTGTAACTTTAAATAATAAAGCCTTTCAATAAAGGTCCAAATGATTAATGCATTAATAGATAAATGTATTGTGTACTAGCCCGCCCGTGGCTTCGCCTGTTGGAACTGCACTATAATTTATTTAATAGTTAAGAAAATTATATTCGTTTATCATATGTTATAGCCAATAGCTATTCTGATGTATAGATTATAGTATTGCAAGGTTTTATCTAAATCGTTTAATAGTTTTTACGTGGCTGGAACAAACATCCGTCCACACAGCTTTCACGTATATAATATAAAATATAGCATGATGTTTTATATAGTTACACTAAAATATCATTGACTGGGGTAGTAATTACTTAATTGAATTTATAAGTTACTTAACTTTTATCTGCTACCATTACCGTGGTCAAATCGAAATAACTTATAGTTGTGTTCGCTATACTCTGAATACTTAAACTTTAATTTAAGCAGAAGAGTCTCTATAAAAATTAAAAAAGAGGATAAATAATAATAACAATTTTAATTTTACATACAACGAAAATAATTGAAAAATGTTTAAAATTGTGGCAAAAGAAATAACTCAGCTATATGACGAAATCTAGAATCTCAATCATCACTGATGTCCATTAATTTATACGTATAGATTAAACTAAATGGTATACTTTTAAATATTTCAGGTTTGGTGTTCAGCTTACTAACCTTAGCATTATGTTAGTTGATTTATTATAAAAATAAAACATTCTTTATATTACTTATTTGTAATTAATTAAAATTATAAGGTGGTTAGTGACTACAGTGGTTTTAATAGATTTTATTTAAATCATGTCGTTGCCGTAATAATATGTTACTTTACAGAATGTAGGTGACATACTGATAACGCTGATACGCTAAATTCTAGACATTGTTTATCGTTCTTTTTCCAGAACAATCGGGATTATTTCAGATGACGAGAGTGTGCATTATGGAACCAGACAATGATGAGTCATAAACTATGATGCTGCTCACCGACACATCTCGTGGGCTGGAGGCAAATCTTGACGATGAATTTGCTCTGAATAAATAAGAATCATTATCAGATCTGCCTATACTTTAGGTAGTCATGAAAATAACAAGATTTTAAAGTTTTCTAATCCATCTGCTGAGAAGAAACCAAAGCCGTAAAAAACAAATAGAGCATTGACCTTTTTCATCTTTTAGACTGCGTAGTCATAAACGTCTTTATATCTTATACAATTCTCATGGGTGTTCTTTTTGGAGGTGTTTAAATAGACCTCTAAAAATAACATTTGGATGAATTGAACACAAAAAAACTGGAAGAAATGTTTACCAAGGGATTTTAGCAGCAGTAATGGCAAGAAACTGTAAACCAAATTCTAGACATTTCCTCAATAAGGCTTGATGGAAAGCAATTTGCACTAGCCAGAACGATCTATTTTACAAAGATGCGCAAAAACAGTATTGAGGAAAGTCTAGCCTGTACTATATGGCTATACAGGACCTGCAAAGTCCCTCTATGTATATAAAAAGGCAAAATATGTTATCCAAATTTGCATAAGATATAAATTATATATACATTCTTATTATTATTTTTTTCATTATATATATATTTATTCTAACGGCTTTATTCATCTAAAAGCTTATTTAAAATGCTTAAAAAATAAATTTTTCTCAAAAAACAAAGGATAATTAACATAAACAAACCACCGGCGGAGGCAGTCGGCAAAAGAAATAACTCAGCTATATGACGAAATCTAAAATCTCAATCATCACTGATGTCCATTAATTTATACGTATAAATTAAACTAAATGGTACACTTTTAAATCTTTCAGGTTTTGTGTTCAGCTTACTAACCTTAGCATTATTTTAGCAGATTTATTATAAAAATAACACATTTTTTATATTACTTTTTTGTAATTAATTAACCGGCAGTGGCAGTCGGCAGCTATATACATTCCACACAAGTATTTTCGTTCTATTTATTAAAATCCCTACAAGTTACCATTCAAAAGACAAACAGCTTATTTACTATTAGAATAACAAGTTGATTACACAACTGGCAATCATGTCATTCTACTCAAATTACCATAACAATAGCAAAATTGTATTAAGCTTTTAACTAATTGATGTTTAATTGCTCTCATGACAGTAATGTTCTACGCTGTTTTAATTATTTACCCCCGGATTATTTCGCTACAGTTATAATTCCCAACGTAGGGGAACGAGAAATCTTGATTTTCCTATTTCATTATATGAAACGCGTTTATAAAAGCTATTCTATATTTAAAACAGTGATAAATGTATGTGTATTAAGTTTAAATATTCATAGTATGAATAAAATATACATTTGCTTCCAACTTTGTGCACTAGAATATAGTAGTAGGCATATTTTTAGTATTTTAGATGGTATTTACTAAATCAGTCTTACTTAGTAAGGTTACTTATTAAATCTTTGTTTTAAATTATATATGGTAAAATATGGCTGCGAAATTCCATTAAGAGTAGTATTTGTGTATATAATATTTATAATTCACCCAAACACATCTATCCCTCGTGGTTCAGTGGTACAAAGGCTGATTGTAAAGCGATTGGTGTTGATTGAATTCCGACTCGGTAGCACTTTGGGAAGATAAAATGAAGCGTAGAATTTCGCAACCCAACACGCAATGTCTCGAAAGCAAGCAAAAATGGTAAATGTAATTTTTTACCTCTATTTTACTTTTTTACATCTCTCTCTCTCCTTAAGTTTTTACCTTTATGGTTCTCTAAAATAATGATCAGAACGTATCATTTCGATAATTAAATTACAGCAAATAAAACAATTAAAAATAAACACACAACATTGACGCAAAAGCTTTATAAACAGCGCTGGATACACCTTTTAATTTTATTAAAATGATTTCATAAAACTCTGGATGACTTTGATGAAGTACTCCAAGGGTAAATTTACTAGGGTAGGGACTACGCAATATATGATGCATAAGATTATTAAGTTTTGTATGAGTTGTGAACATTGTGTCATATTTACATGCATATAGGGGAACTTTTAATATAGTAGTTAATACCTAACTGTAATGAAATTTGGTATAATTTCTTTAAGTAAACCGGGAATCGAATCTGTTCCTACTGGCTACTTGGCCTATTATAATTATAATGTAGTTAGTATTGGTGATATTCACGTTTTTATTTAAGATACCATGAGTGGTATGAAATAACGTTGTTTTATTTTATGAATTTGACCCAAGCTTTTTAAATAACTGTTTCAAATACAAAAAGTATTTTATACAAATAAAAAAAATCTTATAGTCTTGTTATGATAGATTAATTGAGCTTGGTATCAAGATACTATCGCTATTGTTATACATGTATCATGGATATATATATATATATATATATATATATATATATATATATATATATATATATATATATATATATATATATATATATATATATATATATATATATACATATATATATATATATATATATATAAATCTTACTCAACGTGAACATTTATATCAGTGTATAAAATATATTTTTTTTCGTCTGCTTCGACAGTCAGTGCCGTCCCAACAAAATATCTCTCTGATCTGTAAGATCAGAAAGCTACCAACAAAGTGACTTTCGTCTACATGTAAATAGCTTACCATTTAATTAAAAAGCTATTAAATAAAACATACGTTTAATGTATATACAGCCTTAAACTACACCTTAACGTCTCCAGCAAGTCACGCGGGCAATTTAGTAAAGCGCCGGTCGTGCGTAGGAAATAGGTTGGATCCTAGCTATAGAACTACACGATATTGGTAGATTAACCAAGTTGTAGGAAATTAGAAATTGATGTATTTATACACACACACATATATATAAATATATATATATATATATATATATATATATATATATATATATATATATATATATATATATATATATATATATATATATATATATATATATATTATATATATATATATATATATATATATATATATATATATATATATATATATATATATTTATATATATGTGTGTGTGTATAAATACATCAAGCGCACCCTTCCAGGCATTCACTTTACGCTCCAGCATCAGTCGGTTCTCGTCAATGAGTACTATGCCATCGGCATACATCATCAGCCATGGAGGCTGGTCCTGGATGTGAGCCGTGACAGTATCTAGCACTACATTAAACAAAAGTGGACTAAAAGCTGAGCCTTGGTGAACCCCTACTGTAATTGGGAAGGGTTTGGTATCGCCAACAGCGGTCCTAACTGTAGAAACAGAGTCGTTGTACATGTCTCTGATAATAGCAACATAGGATTCAGGGATCCCTTTGGATCGCAGTGCCCACCAGATACACTGACGTGGCCACTGAATGCCACATGCAGAGCTCTCCTCTTTTCTCTGTGTGCCTCCATCAAAATTCTGAGGGCAAAAATGGCGTCCGTAGTGCCTGATCCTGGCTGAAATCCATATTGACACTCAGAGACAGTACACTCTCAGCGGAGCCTGAGGGCAATCACGCACTCGAAGAGCTTCATGGTGTGACTCATAATCTTAATGCCCCTATAACTACCGCAATCTTGAACACTGCCCCTTCCTTTGTAAATAGGGGTAATAAAACTGTGTCGCCATTGATGTGGCATCGTACCAGTGTTCAAAATGCGGTTAAAAAGATCAGTAAGCATGAGCACACCACGAGAGCCTAACGATTTCCACGCTTCGATCGGAATATCGTCAGGTCCCACCGCCTTGCCGTTCTTCATGCGTCATGCTTCATGAAGACAATTCCGATATATATATATATATATATATATATATATTATATATATATATATATATATATATATATATATATATATATATATATATATATATATATATATATATATATATATATATATATATATATATATATATATATATATATATATATATATATATATATATATATATATATATATATACATATATATATATATATATATATATATATATATATATATATATATATATATATATATATATATATATATATATATATATATATATATATATATATATATACTGCGTAGATTAATTAGTATTCATTAATTAATTAATTAATTAACAGTATTCCGTTACTGAATTGCTGACTGACACAGAAGCACAGCGGCAACTTCTGAGCGTAGAAAGTAAAAATGTGGCATCTCAGGTCTCTTGAAAATCGGCAATTTCTCCAAATTCCAATGAGAACGGGCTATAACGAGATTTTACGGTTTATAGTCCCCGCAAAAGAAATTGTGAGCTATGCGAGCTATACTACCAATGTCTTTTAGCCCTTCCCTACAATATCAAAGAACAATAAATGCAAAATTTCAGCTTCGGAACCTACAGCCATCGCGTGAGCAACTAATATATTTTTATTGATTAATTAATAACTACAATATTTCACCAGGCATAATACGTTTAGCATTTATAACGTATATTTTCCTTTAGTAGAGTTTTATTCGATTCAAAACGATTAACTTTTACGCCATAATGGTTATTTTTCTCGCCCTTCCGTATCGTGAGATTCGGTAATTTATGTTAAATTTGTTTCCATTATCACGTCACATTTCATAGTTGACATTTTCCTCAACTAAATGGATTGCTTTCGTAGCGAACTTTTATGATATATTCAGAGTAAAATATAAATATTTATAATGTTTATAATATTTCAGTTGCGTTTGCAGGTAGTATATTTTCTGTTTCAAAATTTAAATTTTACAACTGTTGTTTCTTTTTAAGTTGTGTCATAAAAGCTTCTGGACCGATTTCAAAAATCTTTCACCATTAGAAAGCTGTATATTATTACTGACATGAGCTATATTACATTCCGAAAAAATAGGCATCCTATATGCAATGATATAACTATAAAGGTTTAAATAAATCATCGTTCAAGAGGGCGCTTCCATGCATGCTGTTATATAATAATTTAAAAAGTATTAAGAATCAAACCCACTCTTCTTGAAACTATTGAAACGCACTAGCTAACTAAGCTTAGTAATATACAAGTAGCTGATGTTATGGTTTTCTTTTATTTCAATCACAATTCTCATAAATCATCCCTTTCTTCTTTGGATATTTTCTCTGGTATTTTTTTCTCTAGTAAGATGTATTACGTAAATAATTTAAAAAAAAAAATAAGCTCCTCAATGTTTTCACATAAATAATACGCTCGTATATGACTTTGTCCTTAAAAATTTGGCTTTACATGTATAGCAATTTTTCAACTATACAATTTTGGGTAATGGAAACGAATTCGGAAGTAGCATTGCGTGTTTACCACTAGATTCTATAACGATAAGCAGAAGCTAAAGTTTGCTCTGGCAAAGCATTTGAACTTCAGTTATGTGTAACAATTAACATTAGTTTCACGTTTTGCTTACTCACTTCCCGACTTCGCGAATGTTCGGGACAAACTCTGAACTTACGTCAACGTGCCCCATCCAGTTAATATTTTATAAGTTCAGGGTCCTTAGGAACTAATATTAGATCAGGCTCATCTACAATACGTAGTCTATATCAAATATGAAGACTGAAACACTTCCTACGTTAACATGTTATATGTAAAATATGTTTATGAAGAAAAATACATAAAAAAACGTATATATTTTCTTTAAATATTTTTTCTATCTTAAGTGTGGATTAACACTTTAAAAATCATTTAAATACATAAACAGTAGTCAGTACTAGTAGTCAGTTATTTGTACAATATATTACACAAATGGAAAAATAAATTGGTACTGGTGATATATCCATCTTATACACAGGTTCTAAAGTTTACCTAAAGGCGTCCTGATAAATGCTTACACATGAATGACATCTAAGAGTGTAACTGTAAGCGCAATCAACAAAAACACCTATAGATCTTGCTTCAACGTGTTCATACGAATCTATATATTTATATTTTTACTATCTATATTTACTTTAAATATAATAAGGCTGTTTACCTTTAATTTTTGATCAAAATTTAATAAGCAATATAAACATATTATAAAACTCATATATCTAATTATTTTGGACGCCCCTAATGTCCAAATACAACAGAAACCGGAAACGACAAAGGAAATATCGCAGAATAACTAAGAAGCTTGCAAATGTTTCATAACAAAACACGATCCATGTAAATAAGTCTTTATGAATTAGGGAAGGCATCTTTCATCTCTTTTCAGTACGATTTGATATTCATAAGACGCCGCCGGGCACGCCCATGTCTGTTTACCCAGAACAGAGCACCCTTAAAGTAATATTAAATATATTTTAAGCTGGCTACAGGGACTAAATAAAAGTAAACTTTACATTATATATATATATATATATATATACATATATATATATATATATATATATATATATATATATATATATATATATATATATATATATATATATATATATATATATATATATATATATATATATATATATATATATATATATATATATATATATATGTGTGAACCTCACTCGAAGTAATAAATCTACATCTTGTTCTGTCACTCTACACGCAGTATCTTAAATTTTTGTGGAATGCGAAGAACGGAGAGTATTATCACTAGTTTCTTTAAAAATGTTGTTTACTTTAGCTGAATACCTATATATAAGTATAGATAATCATAGATACATACTTATTTAAAGAATCTACAGTTTTCATTGTACGTCATTATTGAGTAAGTCATAAATAATGTTGTAGATTCTATAATATAATTCAGAAAAATAAAAAAAAATAAGTAATAAAAATGTATTTTCGTCAACAGAACTGTGCCATAGTTGACAAGAGATAACACACATGATGGATTTAAGTTCGACGACGCAGCGTCTCCATTTTAATTATATTTATCTCCTCAGTATGGAAAACAAAAACACTGGATTTGGATTCTGCTACAAACAATCGCCACAGACGAAAAGTTGAGAACCAACGTAGTGTGAGAGTGACTAGCACTAGATTTATTACTTCTATGGAAATATTGTTTGTATAGAACTACAAAAATAAAGTAATATTTCTAAAAGCACTGTCAAAACAAATCAAGCACGCTTTAATGTTTCCATTCACATGAACAAAAACTTTTTAGTTACACATATACGTATACGTATATGTGTATATGTGTACATCGTTAATGCTCCCTTCCGTTCGTCCCATATATATTTCACCCTTGTTTCGAACTCGCAAATGACGCTGCATCAATAAGCGGACATTTGGATGGAAGTTTCCAAACACAATTTATTTACAAGCAAATGCAGATTGAACACGCAATATATTTCATTTATCAAGTCAAAACAATATGGACGATATACATGTGATACTTTGCTGGCTTCTTGCTTTGTCTCGGATATAGCAGCAGTAGTCCTGGTATATATATATATATATATATATATATATATATATATATATATATATATATATATATATATATATATATATATATATATATATATATATATATATATATATATATATATATATATATATATATATATTATATATATATATATATATATATATATATATATATATATATATATATATATATATATATATATATATATATATATATATATATATATATATATATATATATATTATATATATATATATATATATATATATATATATATATATATATATATATATATATATATATATATATATATATATATATATATATATATATATATATATGAATGACAAAGAGATAAGTAACAGTCGATGCCATACGATGGGCTCCTTTCATTTTCATTATTATGTCGATTATTGTGTTCACTTTTCGATAACTGTTTATTATTAATTTGCTTTGTATAACTAAGTTTATATTAAATTTACTTTAAAGTGGTGTAGAATATACTCAGTATTAACTGTGACCAAAATTTTTATTCCTCTCCATCAACACTACACAGGGCAAGTAATTCATGGTTTTTTACCTATATTCAAGACTTTATGACCTATGTGGTGGAACTCAATGCACCATTTTGTTAAATGAAAATAATTCGTTCACCCTAAGTGGAGGCAGAACCCACAACCTTCAGTTGTACCTGCGTTGGCACAGTTTTTTTGTTTGCGATAACGCTATCTTGTTTAAATTAAATAACATTTGACATACGATGACATATTTGACAGCGATTTTTATTCATAATACGAGAAAACTTTGACTTAAAAACTTTTATTTGTTATTTTCCTCGGTTGTGTTAGGCAAGTTGTGTTTTTTTTCAAATGTTAAATTTAATAATTATTCATCAACAAACAAGCCACTTAGCAAGCTTACTAAGCTTCCATTTAATTTTAGTTTCCACTGTCAAAGCTCTATCGACGGTCAACAGCTGATACAATCACTCGGGAGATCCACTTCGTGTAAGCTAACAGAGCTAAGTCCATTAGATCAGTGTTTGACACTGACTAATCTTATATTAAATATAGAGTGCTATGTGTAATTATAACTAATTATTAATCTTTATTATTGTGTTTTATTATTAAAATAGGATAGTACAATAATTTAATATATTATTTGAAAGGTACTTATTCAAACCCAGCTATTCCAAAATTGAACAAACAAAAAAAATAGCCAAACAAATAAAAAAAGCATATAATTTTTTTTAAAACTTTATTATTTCTTTATAATGTTTATTTATTTAGATGTAATTTATTCGTGCACACCGCACAATCAATTATCAGCATCATCGTACATACAACAAATATTTATTCTATTGTTACTTGTATATAATAATAAACTTTCCATACAATAACTGATTATAGTTATCAAGATCTGTCATAGCCTAATACGAGAAAAAATACTTCAGTGAAATATTTTTTTTTTTACACAATCATCCAAACTAATGACAACATGTAAATGATTATATACAGTTATTTTATAGCTGTCGTTAAACAAATAGAATATTTAGTATAATTTAAATGACAGCATCTGTCTTAAAAGCACTTAGATACCTCAAACTACAAACGAGGATGTCTTTATAATGCAGGACGGGGAATTATATGTGCTTGGCAGCTTAAATAAAAACAATAATAGTTTTGAAACTGTCAAAGTCAAATGTCGATTCTAATTTGATATAATAAACTGTTGAAAAAAATTATGAAGACTAAATCTCTACGTAATGAAAGATTTTTTTTAAATATCCTTGCATTAACTTAAATATGATATTGTTTATCTAAACTGTAAAATTCATATATTTTTTTTCTATTATTTAATACTAAAAAATAGCCTATTTAATAGCTAGGAATATGTGTTATTACACCGACAGGACACAGGCCGAGACAAAATATTCATTGAAATGTAATATATTATCTGGCAAATGAATTAACTTTAATGTAAAAAAAAATATATAATATATAAAACCTACATCCCTTTAACCTCGTTTTAGCACTTCATAGGGTACGTAATATATAAAAGACAGCCAATTTCGTCATATTCCATTCATAATAAACAATTACGTCCAGATTTTTTAATATTAGACTGGTAACATTCTTAATAATAACTTAACTACTGTCCATAGGATTTGATCCAACACCTATCGCTTGAAGTAGATGATATTAAATAGAACGCTACAACATAACTTATTATGTCAACATACAAATCAATTTAAATTATTTATAAATTAATTTGGCCTGTGTTAGCCTTTTTATATATAATACATAATATTTACAAAATGATAATCCACAAATAATAACTGAAACGGTACTTACAATTTTACATTATTACAGATAAAGCTAGATAGAATGATTCGTATATCTTCTTTATAATATTTACAGTCCATGTAAGTATAGTCCTAACATTTGTGTTAATTAGTATTGTCAGCTGTTCGTCCTGTTTACGTCGCAGTGTCCAGCGTCCGTTATTTAAAACGTATTTGGGTCCATTCACTTCACTTTAACCACTTTCCATGTACGGAAGAACATTTTGTAA